>CAUYQU010084551.1:0-168674 GCA_963574635.1 Cheracebus regulus | reverse complement strand
CCATTGTTAAGCACAATTATTGGCATAAAAGAGGTTTTTAATACCCATTTTTAGACTGCATTCTAGCCTGGGCAATAAAACAAGAATCCCATTCTCTCTCCCTCTTTCTCATCCTCTTTCTCTCTTTCATTCTTTTTTTTCCTTTCTTTTGCTGTTTCTTTCTCAGTTTCTCTCTTTTTCTAAAAAAAAAAAAAAAAAAAAAAAAATCAGCTAATTAGCAACTTTAATTCCATCTGCAGCCTTAATTCCCTTTTGCCATGTAACATAACATGTTCACGGTTTCTAGGAATTAGAGTGTAGACACCTTTGGGAGGGACCATTATTTTGCCTACCACAGTAATCCACTAAAGGGCTTTAAGCAAGTGAATGACAGGGTGACACTCACATTTTAGCATCTTCCTGTTATTGTTTTTGTAAAATGGTCATTTCATGATTTAAGACAGATTGGGCTTTGTAATAACTAATACTTCCAAAAAGGCTGAACAGTACATAAATATTAAATGTGTTAGGTCTAATAACACATATGGGCTTTTAACTTGAAAGATTTCTTTCCTACATGCAATTTGTGTCTTCCCCCTTAACACCTAGTGGGAATACAAAGGACTGTTATAATTGCCCCTCTATAGGTAGAGAAAGGGACATTGGCTCACCTGCCTAGGATCATGGAGCTGCTCAGGTCAGGACCATGGTAAGAAGCTACTCTTCAGGCTCCTTTATCAGTGTTTCCTTCCTTCCTCCCTCCCTCCCTCCCTCCCTTCCTTCCTTTCGAGAGGCTCTCGCTCTGTCTCCCAGGCTGGAGTGTAGTGATGTGATCACAGGTCACTGCAGCCTCAACCTCAAGCAATCCTCCCACTCTCAGCCTCCCAAGTAGCCGGGACTACAGGTTCGTGTCACCACACCCGGCTAATTTTTGGTTTAAGTTTGTTTGTAGAGATAGAATTTTGCCATGTTGCCCAGGCTGGTCTCCAACTCCTGGGCTCAAGTGATTTTCCTGCCTCAGCCTCCCAAAGTGCTGGGATTACAAGCATGAGCCACCGCGCCCGGCACCAGCATTTCTTTACACCATTCCTGGCCTTACAGCTCTGTGATCCCAGGCAGGCCCGTACACGGGTCCGGCATTTGGGGAAACTTAAGTCAGCACATCTTTGGCACAATTTTCCGTGTATAGCTCAGTGCCCAATGAGCATTTGTTGAATTGGTGAACACCCTTGCTTTCATTTCTGTGACACAGGTAGTGACTTTCAAGGTAGGAAGCCTGGGGGCCATCCTAGAATATTTTCTTCCCCCCACATCTAATCAATCTACAAGTCCTTTCAGCTGCCCTGCCAAAATATTCATATATGCTGAGTCTATCCCCTTCTTTCCAGCTTCTCGGGTCCCACTCTGTCCCAGGGCACTGTCATCTCTGACCTGAGCTGCTGCAGTGGCCCCCACCAAAAAAAAAGGGTCAGTGATGGGTCAAACGAAGCATTTGACTTAAATAAATCAGATGACCTGGCCTCCTAGTTTAATTTTCTGTAGGGTTTTTATCAGACAGAAGAGAAGAAAAACTTTAACTCCCGATCATGGCCATATATGGTCCTGCATGCTCCGGCCCCCAACCGTCCTCTTCGGCCTCATCTCTTAACAGCTTCCGTGGCTCCTTCTACTCCAGTCCCTCTGGCTGTTTACAAAGACCAAGCTATTCCTATCATAGGGCCTTCGCCCATGCTGTTCCTTCTGTTGGAAAGACTCTCTCCACTCTTTTTCTTTTGTGTGCATGTAATTTTTTAGTTTTTTGAGACAAGGTCTCACTCTGTCACCTAGGCTTGAGTGTAGTGGTGCAATCATGGCTCACCGCAGCCTCCACCGCCTGGGCTCAAGTCATCCTCCCACTTCAGCTTACTACCTGAGACTACAGGTCCCAGCTAATTTTTTTTTTTTCTTTTTTCTTTTTGGTAAAGACAGGGTCTCCCTGTGTTGTCCAGACTGATCTCAAACTCCTGGGCTCACACAGTCCTCCAGCTTTGGCCTCCCAAAGTTCTGGAATTACAGACATGAGCCATCATACCCAGACAAATTTCTTTTAGAGATGGGGTTTTAGTATGTTGCTTAAGCTGGTCTCAAACTCCTGGGCTCAAGTGATCCTCCAGCCTCAGCATTCCCATGTGTTGGGATTACAGACATGAGCCACCGAGCCTGGCTTTCCACTCTTTAAATGGTTGGGTCCTTCTTATGCATCACCTCTCAGCTCAAATGTCACTTATTCAGAGAAGTACTCCCTGTCTGCTTTGTTTCTGTCATAGAAAACTGGGACCATTTGTAAATAATTTATTTGTCTCTTTGCTTATTTTGTTTGCCTTCCCTCCTAGATCGGAGATGTCTAATATGTAGCTACAAGCAGCATATGGCTAGTAAGCATTTGGAATGTGGCTTGTCTGAATTGAGATGTGCCGTTAAGTGTAAAAGACTCCAGATTTTGAATAGTAAATACAATTTTAAAAGGATATAAAATATCTCATAGTTTTAAAATACTGACTACATGTTGAAATGTTTTGGATATATTGGGTTAAATAAAAATAATTATCGACAATTAACTTGTTTCTACTTTTTAAATGTGGCTGCACATGTGGTTGGCACTATATTTCAACTGGGCAATTCTGGTCTAGACCGTTAGCTAATGAAGGTAGGAAAAATCTCTACCCACTGCTGTGTCCCTAGTCCCTATCATATACTAGATCCTCAGTAGGTGTTTACTGAATAATTTGGTATTTGTGAGAACTCTGGGGTTTTATGAGAGCTGAGACAGGCAGACCCATGTATGCTATGAACTTGAAGAAGGAAGAAACATGAAAGAAACAGTTTTCTTTTTCTCCAATCACTGTATGTTAAAGGGCTCTGTGGATCCTCTCTGTCTTGCTTTCTATCCACAATCCCCAACAGTCACACACTGCTATAGATGGGGGGTGGCGTGATGGCGGGAGAAACAAAGCTGGTGCCGCTGCTTCTATTTCAGTCCTATAGGAAGTGTCTCGACCATTTTACATTCTCCAGCTTTGGTCCTACCAGCCAGGAAGGACTCAGCGCAACATCCTCAGACACACAGATAGGGTTAGCTGGGGCTCATGGGGACTTTCCTAGGGTCACCTAGCAGGTCAGAGGTGAACAAGGCCTCTAACCTTGGTCTCTAGACCCACCTTCCAGGACCCTAAGCTCTAGCAATTAATACATCCTTTTGTAGTCTCCTTTAGATTGGAACCCTCTCAATCCCCTCTCCCAACATTCACCTGTGATTTCTTGGGCCCCTAATGGCGGTTATGCCCGGTCCCAGCAGAGCTTACCTAGCTGGCACCATCCCTCCTAGGGGCTGAAGTGGATGGAAGGAAGGAGTGAGAGGATGGATGAATGGATGGGAAGATGGACGAGTGAATATCAATGAAAGGAGGGTGGGAGGATGGTTGGGAAAGGAGGAAGCTTGGTGGGTAGGGTGTCTGTCCGGGTGGAGGGGATGTATCAGAAGGAATTACCCACTTATCCGGTTCCAAGCAGACTCAGAAGAGCAGAGAGCCCTTGGCGATCAAAGTCCAGCCCCGTCCCGTTTCTGATAGAAGCCGAGGGGGAGAAGTTGGGTGCTTTGCCCCGCGGCCCGCAGGGAGGTCCCGGCAGAGCCGGAAGGGGGACAGGGGTGTGTGGGCCGGCCGGGGGGGCTCTGGGTGACATCCCCCCCATCCACTCGCGCCTGCCGGTGCCAGGGTGGGGGGAGCGCCCCCGCCCCCACCTCTGGAGTAGCGGCCCCACGCGGCCCCAACAAGCTGCCGTTGTCCCGCGGGCCGTGGGCCCGGCACACTGGGGCTTTGTCCGGCCCCTCGCCGCGACCAGATGGGGGGGCCCCCCACATGACCGAAAGGGTAGGAGGAGCCTGCGGCGGCAGCGGCGGCGGCGGCGGCGGCGGCTCCACCACCATTTCCCTCCCGGGCCGGGGGTCGGCGGGCGGTGGCGGTGGCTGGGCAAGGCTGGGCAGGGCCGTGGACTCCAGGCCCCCCGTTCCCCGCCAGGCTGCAGGCGCCAGGCCTGGGCCGACAGAGCAGCTGTGACCTGAGCGCCTTCCGGGAGGCAAGCTGGGGGTGCGCCCGGACCGCCGCCCCCGGGATCATGGGCAATGGCATGACCAAGGTAGGGGGCGGGCCCCGCGCAGCCTCCCCGGCCCCCGCCCGGCCGCCGCAGCCCGACGCTGACCAGCTCGGTCCGCCCGCCTCTGACCTTCTGGTCTCGCCGGTCTCTGTGCGGCTGCACCTCCGTGTCCCGGTGCCTCGAGTCCGCGGCTGTCGCGTCTCTCCCTCTCTGACCCTGCGTCTCTGTCCCCACCGTGTCCGCCCTCTCCCTCTCGCTCCGTGACCCTGAGTCTCTCGCTGTGCCTTGCTGTGGCTGTCACTCCCAGGCTGTCTTCCAGTGAGTCCGGCTCTCTGCCTGCATGTGTGTCCCTCTCTCTTGTCGCTGACTCCCCGGTTCTCTCCGGGGCTGTTTCTCCATCCTTTCCCGCCTCTGCCTGTCCCTACCTTCTTGCCTCCCCAACCCCGGAGTCTCCATCCCCCTACCCTGCAAGTCCCCCTCTCTCCTCTCCTCCTAAGATCCCTCAGACCCCCTAAGACCTCTCTCTGCACCCTGTCCTCTGCCTTCCTCCTCTCCCCTCTCATACCCAAGCTGGCTTCCCTTGGTCCCCCCCGTTGGTTAACTTGTCCCCCTGCCCCGCCTCCCCAGGACCCCAGACCTCTCTCACAGAGGACCCAGGGCCCGCAATAGGAAGGAGGGTGCTCCCTGAGCCCCGAGGTCCATACCCTTCATGGGACAGAGAGGGGCCATGGGCCCCCCAGCTCTCCTGAGGGTGAAAGGGGGTGCAGCCCCTGCCCCACTGACCCCTGCCTGTCCTTCCTCTAGGTTCTCCCTGGACTCTACCTCGGAAACTTTATTGGTGAGCACTTCCCACTCTGTCCCGAGGCTGTGGCGCTCTGTCTCAGGCCTGTGTCCACCATGCATGCCCCGGCCCATGCACTTCAGAAATGGGGTTGGGGGCAGGGAAGCAGTGCCAGACTGGGAGGAGGAAAGGGCTGATGGAGGACAAGGGGGTGCATGTGCAGGGGAGTGTTCCCAGGCCTGAAGGGACATGGAGGGAGCATGGGGACCTGACACTGACACCCCTCCCCGCCATTCAGCCTTCCCCAGTGTTCTACCAGAAGACCAAAGGGACGGAGCAAAAGGCTCAGGGCCTGGGCAGTGGACCTGGGCAGGTCTACACCTGCGCTAAGCCTCAGCCTCCTCCTCAGCACAAAAGGTCCACCGGCCGCTGAGGGCTTTTCTGGCCCTAAGGTTCTGGGTTGAGGTCTGTTTGGGGGTGCTGCTTCTAGCGGGGAAGCTGAGAGCTCTTCCCCCCATAACTTCCTCCTTGTCAGAGGAGAGGTCTCTGGAGACAAGCTGGGTTCTCTTGTGAGCAGGGTAATGAGCACCAACCCCGTCTACCCCCAGAGCCTTGGAGCAGCTGGGCAGCCTGGAGCCACAAGTAGGGGGTGGTCAGCCAGCAAGCTTTTCGTTCCCCATTCTCTCATCCATCCCTTCCAAAATCTTCAGTCAGGAGGAGGGGACACGGATGTATAGATACCTTGTTCCTCAGAGGCTTCTAGGCTGGTGGCCAGCAGGCAGAGCTGAACACAGACCTTTGGCTATGCGTAGAAAGTATGCTAAGGGGGCTGGGCACAGTGGCTCACACCTATAATCCCAGCACCTTGGGAGGCAGAGGTGGGCGGATCACCTGAGGTGGGGAGTTCGAGACTAGCCTGGCCAACATGATGAAATCCCATCTCTACCAAAAATACAAAAATCGGCCAAGCGTGGTGGGTGTCTGTAATCCCAGCTACTCAGGAGGCCGAGGTAGGAGAATTGCTTGAACCCAGAAGGCAGAGGTTGCAGTGAGCTGAGATCGTGCCACTGCACTCCAGCCTGGGTGACAGAGCAAGACTCTGTCTCAAAAAGGAAAAAAAAAAATAAAGAAAACATGCTAAGGGGCAGGCTGGTCCAGGGCTTGGGTGACCCAAGGTGGGAAAATCACTTCCATCCTCGGAGTCAGAGGAAGCTTCAGAGAGGGAGGGGCTCAGGTGCCCCACCCTCGTAAACCCTGGTCCCTTCCTTCCTGGGAGCTCCCTCAGCCGCTCTTGCCACACTGATTTCTGTGAGTATTTGGCCAAGTAAGGTCTGAGTCCTCTTTAAGTGTGCAGGCCCCATAAGGGCAGGAGCCATGAAGCTGGCCCCAGACTTCCAGTGGCCTGCCAAAGTATACACATGGTTAACACATGGTAAATGTTCATCAAATGAGGAAGTGGAGACAGAGGGGACATATGTTATTTATTCTGAATATAAAATGTCTGCATACGCTGGGTATGCAGCCCCTAGAGATGGCCGCTGTTGGGTACATCCATGGGTCATTGTTCATATATCTTTGTAGGTAAAGACATAATATTGGCCAGGCGCAGTGGCTCACGCCTGTAATCCTGTAATCCCAACACTTTGGGAGGCCGAGACGGGCGGATCACAAGGTCAAGAGATTGTGACCATCCTGGCCAACATGGTGAAACCCCATCTCTACTAAAAAATACAAAAATTAGCTGGGTGTGGTGGCAGGCACCTGTAGTCCCAGCTACTCGGGAGGCTGAGGCAGGAGAATTGCTTAAACCCGGGAGGCAGAGGTTGCAGTGAGCCGAGATCGCACCACTGCACTCCAGCCTGGTGCCAGAGCAAGACTCTGTCTCAAAAAAAAAAAAGACAATATTTAAAACAAAAGTAGAAGCTTATTCCGTATCCTTAAAAATACATTGTGGGCAGCTGGGCGCAGTGGCTCACGCCTGTAATCCCAACACTTTGGGAGGCCGAGGTGGGTAGATAATGAGGTTAGGAGTTCAAAACCAGCCTGGCCAACTTGGTGAAACCCCATCTCTACTGAAAATGCAAAAATTAGACGAATGTGGTGGCGCGTGCCTATAGTCCCAGCTACTCAGGAGGCTGCGGCAGGAGAACTGCTTGAACGCAGGAGATGGAGGTTGCAGTGAGCCGTAATCACACCACTGCACTCCAGCCTGGGCAACAAAGCCAGACTCTGTCTCCAAAGAAAAAAAACTACACTGTGGGCATCATTGCACATCAGCATATAGAACTCTTTTTAATGGCTGCACACTGTGCCAAAGTATGTCTGCACCATTAATCATCCCGTCCCTTTTTAATGAACACGAAGCTGTTCCCACGTTTAAACTATTTATGATATAAGCAGGACTGCAGAGGACATCGTCCTCCACACACAGCTTTCTGTGTGAGCAAGCGTTTCTGTAGACAAGATTCCTAGAAGTAGAATTGCTAGGTCAAAGAGTATGCCTGGGAAGCGCATTTTGGACTGAATGAACAGCAAGAGCAAGGCTGGGGAGATGCGGGACTGTTACTTGCATGTGCCCCAGATTCAAGAGGAGCAGGGAGCTGGCAGAAGGTGGGCCAAGGTGGAGTGGCAGGGGTGAGGAGAGCTGGGCAGGCAGTGAGCTCCCTCGCAATTGGCCATCAGGGACAGATAAGTCACACCGGCCAGATTGGCTCAAGCATCCTGTTTCTTTCAGACGCCAAAGACCTGGATCAGCTGGGCCGGAATAAGATCACACACATTATCTCTATCCATGAGTCATCCCAGCCTCTGCTGCAGGTACTTCTTACCCCCATCCCTGGGCTGTGTGGGGGTGGGAGGGTGCAGACCCATTTATCAAATATCAGCTATGTGCTGGGTGCGATGCTGCTTCCTTCTTGACTCGCGTTAACTCATTTGGTCTCCACCACTGGGTGGTTTTACATGATCATCCCTACTTGGCAGCTGAGGCCCAGAGAGGTCAATTAACTCACCTAAGGTTACATATCCAGGAAGCCGAGGAGTTGGGATATGAACACAGGCCATCTAGCACCAGAAGTCTCACACTTACCCTTAAAAAGACCCCCATGTGGGCTTCCCATGGCCCAACTGGATGGATGAGTTCGAACGGATGACTCTGTGCTCTGTGTCTTGCTATGCAAGCCTGGGCTGTGACTTCACCTCTCTGGGCCTTTGACCCCTCAGCTCTGTCTGCCCCCAGGGGGCCGTTGTGAGGATGCAAAGGGACTGCAGGATGGTGAAGATGCTTTGCACACTGTAAATCGCAGTCCCCTCCAGAGGGGCTGGTGCTGGTATTATTAAGTCCTGGGAAAGGGGAAGGAGGGTGTTAGGACCCAGCAGAGGAAAGCAATAAATCCAGACTACACGTGCTCATGTCAGGAACATCTTCACCGTTTATTCGCTCTATGACCTTGGGGATAGGACTTTGCTCCCTCTAAGCCTCAGCTGCCTGATCTGTAAAATGAGAACTTTACAACAGTACCCACTTCACTGAGTGGTTGAGAACCACGTAAATAGGTGCCTAACAAATTACAAATGATGCTATAACAAAGCCAATCATATTCTCAGCCCATAAACGAGCCTCTTCCTCCTTATCTGTTAGAGTCTATATCATCCACTGAAGAGAAAGAACCGTGGGTGGGAAACGGTCCTGGAGATCTGAAACAAAGACCTGGTTCTGCCACAGACTTGCTGTGAGACCTTGGACAAGGTCCTTTCCTTGTCCAGGCCTCAGTTTTCCCATATGTCATATTTGATATTCTCTAAGAGCAACCTCCAATAATCTATGATGTTCAATGTCATTCACAGAAGAAATTTCCAGGCCATTGGAGTCTTATTTTGCCGCACAGGGCAGCCTTGTTTGGGAGTATTTGGAGTAAGCAGTCACTAGATTGCATGGGGAAGATTGTCAAGTCATGAGTGTACTTACTAATGAAGTGACAGCCTACACAATGAGTCTCTGCTCCTATGGCCCTTCCCGTTTCTCCCAAGCATCTCTCCCTCCCCTGCCATCAGGAAATTTACCAAGCAGGGTTTGATAATACCACTCAAACCTAAGGCCAAATGTGTTGCAAAGTGAAACTGCAAACCTTGCCAAAGATGCAGGATGTCACGACCTTGTGGAATGTGAGGGAGAGAAGGGCTAGAATCTCACACAAAGCCACGGACAAGTGAGAACCTGGCTGGTGGCCCCTTAGCTACTGCCAGTAGTGGGCCAGGCACCTGAAAAGAGCCATTTGAGTATCAAAATGTTAAGACAGTTTCTTGAGAAGAGCAAGGAGGGCCTCAGAAGGCAGCAAAAATAACCTTCATGATATGGTGTGGCTAATCAGGAGACAAAGGACATCACAGCAAGTTTGTTGGAAAAAAAAAATCCTGACAATGTATTCCTTGATTATTCTCATAATTAGCACATCATTTTATAACCACGATTCATGAAATATAAACTTGTTTTCATGACTTTTGTTTCAAGATAATCAAATCTGCTTTACGTTTTTTACAATGTAGTTTTGTAATTCCCGTTTAGAGGGGAGTCCCTTTAAGTAGCCCTTTCCTGGATATTTGATAAAGGTCCCTGGGTCCCTATTGGGAGGGATAGGTTACCTCATGCCCAAGTCACCAATGAGGTTTGGAGACACCATCTGCTTAGAAGGTGCAGGAGTCACAAATGGGCACAGCAGGCCTCAGAGAGGACATCTACTTTCTTTGGACAGAGAGGACAATGGTGGGCCAGAGAGAGGCAGGAACTGGGCTAGAGTCATCTCCTGACTGGGCAGCTCAGACCAGGGTAAGGGAGGGCTACAGGCAAGGTCCCCTGCCTGAGTGTGTTTTGTCTTTGTAGGATATCACCTACCTTCGCATCCCGGTGGCTGATACCCCTGAGGTACCCATGTAAGTTCCCCTGGATGGACCGACAGATGGACAGACAGCTGCCTCCTGTGGTGGAGGAGGGGAAGGGGGTTTGAAGGAGGACAGAGAGTACTCAGACCAGAAAGCTGTCACAGATGGTCAACTCGACCAGTCCCAGATTTGACTCTGTCTCAATCGTGCTCTTGTGATATGCCCTTGGCCAAGACTCTTGACCTCCCTGAACCTCAGTCTCATCAGCTATGAAATGGGGAAAGGACACTGTACCTTGGGACCAGCTGCACAGGCCAATTTGAAAAGGTCACATTCAGGCTGGGTACAGTGACTCACGCCAGTAATTCCAGCACTTTGGGAGGCCAAGGCAGGTGGATCACCTGAGGTCAGGAGTTCAAGACCAGCCTGACCAACAGGGAGAAACCCCATCTCTACTAAAAATACAAAATTAGCTGGGCGTGGTGGTGCATGCCTGTAATCCCAGCTACTTGAGAGGCAGAGGTTGCGGGGTGAGCCGAGATCGTTGAGCCATTGCACTCCAGCCTGGGCAGCAAGAGTGAAACTGTCTCAAAAAAAAAAAAAAAAAAAAAAAGGGGTCACATTGAGCCTATTCCTGGGGTTAAGATATCTGGGTTCCAGCCAGACTTTGCCATTTACTTGCTATGTGACCTTGAACAAATCACTTCCCCTCTCTGAGCCTCACCTATAAATCAGGAGTGCATGATCAGAGTCGAGGAGGGCTTGCAAAGATCAGATGGCACAGATTAAGGATCTAGGATAGGGTCTGGAGTGTAATCGAGCTCGGATAATGGGATTTTTGCTTGTGGCATCAGCAGTAGTGCCTCTCCGCTTGGGATGGAGCCAGGCAGACAGTCCTGTCCCTTGGGAATCTTGCTCCCAGCCGGCTGCTGCCCATCATTGTGCCCGGGTGCTCTGATTGCAGACCCCAGAGGAATGGGACCCCTGTGTTTCCTCCCACACATGTCTTTGAAAGGCCCCAATAAATCCACCATGAAAACAGTGTCCACAGGAGGAGCACTCCTGCCCAGATGGTGAGATTTGCCATGACTGGCCTCGCTCACTGCCTGAAATGCCACCATTCTTCCTTCACACACACACCTCCACCTCATGCTAAGTACTGGCCCCTATCCACTGCATGTGCTGGCTGACCTGGAGACCCCAGGGTTCTGTGTCCCTTGCTATCCTGTAATTGGGGCGGGAGCAGAACAAATCCTGAGAGATCTCCCTACCCTATTGCTTTCTCCTCTAGCAAAAAGCACTTCAAAGAATGTATCAACTTTATCCACTGCTGCCGCCTTAATGGGGGGAACTGCCTTGTGCACTGGTAAGTTAAGGAGGGTGACATGGGGGAGGAAGGAAGTGGCTATGTGCTCTGCTGAACGTACACTCACCCTGTGGGAAGGCTGGACCTGTGAGGGACCTTCTCCAGCGTGTCACAGTCCTGAGGGCCCACCATTCATTGGAAAAGGCCAGCCAGGGGCTCTGTTCCTTAACAGCTATGTGGCCACAGCCAAGTAGCTGTTTCTCTCTGAGACTCAATGTCCTCATCTGTAAAAATGGGGAAAAGAAAGCTGACCTGATAGGACTGTTGGGAGGGATAGGTGAGGTCATGCAGGTAGCTCGTCACCCTCCAGCAGTTCTGGGCCACCCTCCTCCCCTCCAGGCCTTTGAGGTGATGGTGCAGGGCAGTGGGGAACCCCACGCTGGGAGACAGGAACTATGGGTCTTCCCAGGTGCCCCTTGCTCAGTTGATGTCATTCATTTCTTCTCACTAAGCGCCCGTCCTATCCAGGCTCAGGCTGGCTCTGCCAGAGGCCCAGCAATGAGGCTGGCTCTCCCAAGCCTTGTCTCCCACCCTCTCCCTCCTTCCCCTTTCCAGCTGTACTAACCTCCTCCCCAACCTCCAAATCCACCAGGCTTATGCCTCATGGTCTTTGTACACACTGCCTAGAAGGTTCCTGACTAACCCTTATCCATCTTTCAAACTTTGTTGATGTCTATTCCTTGGGAACCCCTTCCCCAACCCCACCCACCTATAGATTAATATCTCTTCCTATGCGGATCTCCTAGCCCCATCCTCAAAGCTATTATCACCACCTGGAATTGTTTCCCTGGTCAATGTCTGTCCTCCAACCTGTAAGCTCCAGGACAGCACAGACCATGTCTGTTTTATACCCGACACAGCCCCAGTGCCTGAAAAAGAACAGATGATCAGGAAATATTTGCTGACTGAATGAATGGTGTTTCACTCAGGCCTTTGAAGTGGGAGAACCCAGAGGATGCTCTAGGCAGAGGGAACAGGTGGCAAAGGCCTGGAGGTGGGAAGGCAGGTCCTGATAGGTCTGTTATGCTTGGAGCTCAGGAGGCAAGTGTGGGAGAGCTGAAGCAGGGATGGGTGCCTGGGGGGCATGGAGGACACTGGATCTTACTTGAAGCCTGAAGGGTTGTCGGGATTCCAGCTTTGCAGGTATCTCTCGCAGCACCACGATTGTGACCGCCTACGTGATGACTGTGACGGGGCTAGGCTGGCGGGACGTGCTTGAAGCCATCAAGGCCACCCGGCCCATCGCCAATCCCAACCCAGGCTTTAGGCAACAGCTGGAAGAGTTTGGCTGGGGCAGTTCCCGGAAGGTAGGGGTGGGATCAAGGGCTGGGTTGGGCCAGAGGGAGGAGATCCTTCTTCACACTCGAACTGATCACTGATTGGAATGAATTTAGCCTGTGCCTCAGACCCATCAGATTTTTCTAGGATCTTAAACTCATGGCCTTTGAGTTAATCCAGCTCCTAGGTGTATTTTGTTTTGCAGCCAGGTGTTTTCTTTTTTAACTTAGAATTTGAATGCCTTTCGATCAGTGCGGGCCCTTCCATTTGACCAGGTCTTCCAGCCCTCCCCACTGCCTGCCCTACCTGGCAGGATTTGAGTGTTTGATCCCATCCGGAAGAACTGTCCATGTCCTACTCCACCCCTGCGTCCTTGAAGAGACCACAGCAGTTTCCCTCTCACACCCCTGGGGCAGATGCCACGTAGAAATGTCAGGAACTGAGGCCTCCTGGGGAACGAAGGATGGGGAGGGGGGAGGGCTCTCAGCAGGTGGAGGGCGGTACCCAAGGCTTATCTGCAGGACGGCTTTGGGAAAGAATCGAGCAAGGAAGAGCCCTGCGGGAATGGGGTTGTGAACACAGAGGTGCAAAGCGGGAGGAATGATCCCCGTTGGGCTCCTGTGGGTCACTTTGGCAGGTCTGGAAGCTGGAGTGTCAAAGCGGGAAGGGAGGGCCAGGGAGAAGGAAGGGCCTCCGAGAAGGGAAGGGGGACTCGGTGAGGGGACGGAAACCGGTTAAAGGGAGGCAAAGAAGGCGCTCAGGAAGGGAGAGGCTCAGCGAGGTGAGGGACGCTCGGAGAACGGCGAAGGTAGGGAGGGTGGGGCGGGGCCGGCTGCCTTGACCCCGCCCGACGACCGGCCTTGACCCCGCCCACCCCAGCTCCGCCGGCAGCTGGAGGAGCGCTTCGGGGAGAGCCCCTTCCGCGACGAGGAGGAGCTGCGCGCGCTGCTGCCGCTATGCAGGCGCTGCCGGCAGGGCTCCGCGACCTCGACCGCCTCCGCCGGGCCGCACTCCGCCGCCTCCGAGGGAACCCTGCAGCGCCTGGTGCCGCGCTCGCCCCGGGAAGCTCACCGGCCGCTGCCGCTGCTGGCGCGCGTCAAGCAGACTTTCTCTTGCCTGCCGCGGTGTCTGTCCCGCAAGGGCGGCAAGTGACGCTGCAGTCCCGCCGCGCTCCCCACTTCCTCCCGACTGGCTCCCTTCGGAGGCTGTCTGCGCCTTCCCCGCCCCCTAGGGTGGGCCCAGAGGCTGGGAGAGCCCCGCGGCGGCCTGAACCCTGCCTCCCGCGCCCGCCCTCCTCGCCCGCGTCTGCAGCAGCGTCCCCCACCTGTGCGTCTCTGTGTCCGGGCCGCCCTGCTGCAGTCACCTGGTGCCTTAGTCCTTGGGCTGGGGGAGGGAGCCCAACCTTAAAGGCGGCGGGAGAGGGGGGAGCGGAAGGCTGGACGGGCCTGGAGGATATTAAAGAGACAACAGAAGAAGCTGCCTGTCCGAGTGCCTCCCAGTCATTCAACAAAGGCCGGGCCGCGGGACTCTGCCAGGGGCCAGCAGCCTGCAGGAAAGGGGATGGGAGCCCACCAGCCTCCCGCCACTGCAGTCTGCGGAGTTGCCTCCTGGGACCACACTGGCTTCTCTAACAACACATCTCTTCCAAAGTCACGGTGTCCCGCCTGACAAGGCCCGAGTCCCTCCTCTCGGAACCCCCTTCCACCTTTTGAACCCTTCTCCCCCACCCTGAGGGGCTCCTCCCCTCCCCGACTCCCTTCCTTTCCCTTCGCACAAACACTAGCTAGTAAGGCAAGGTAGTGCCTCCCTCAACCTGACCTTTTGCTGCATGAGTTCACTTAATCCTCAGGGAGGAAACAGAGGCTCAGAGAGATCAAGCAGCTTGCCCAAGCACACACAGCTAGAGCAGGGGAAGCTGAACGTGAACTTAGTGAGTCCCGTGATGACAGGTAGTTGGGAAGCAGCTCCTCCGGTTTGGGAGGTTTCTAGCAAGGAGGCTCCACCTCCAGCTAGTGGGACTGACCCTTCCCGCCAAGACTTTAAAGCCCAGGCTGCCCATCAAAGCAGCAGCCGACCCTGAGTTTGAGTAGAAGTCATTGCAGCTGATATTTCCAACACCAAAATTAACCCAAAGTTGAGAGGGATGGAAAATAACTATAACCTACTACCCACTTGTATGGAGTTCTTAATATGCACAAATCACTGTGCTCAGCGCTGTTGGGGAGACATCCATTCCAGCATTGGAGTTGGGGGATGGACAAAATAACCTTCAGCTTCCACCCCAACTTCCTACTCCTCGTTCATTCAACAAATGTCCATTTAGTACCTACTGTGTGCCAGCCATTGTGCTAGGCCTTGGGTATACAGCAGTGAGTAAAACCTCTGCCTCATGTAGCTGACCTTCTGGTCGGGAAGACACCAGATAAAAGAAAAAATATGCCGGGTGGTGAGGGAGTGGACCATTTGGTTATCTGGGGGAAGCATTCAGGCAGACAGAGCATTAAGGAAAGGCCATGAGTTATAACCTCCTGGCCAGTAACCTCCAAAACCAGAAAGAGCTACTTCCTAACTACTTACCATCATGAGTTAGGGCCTTTCCCTGCACAGTTAATATGAAGAGCAAAGTGAGCAGGCTGGGCATGGTGGCTCACGCCTGTAATCCCAACACTTTGGGAGTCCAAGGTGGGTGGATCACCTGAGGTCGAGAGTTCGAGACCAGCCTGGCCAACATGGAGAAACCCCATCTCTACTAAAAATACAAAATTACCTGGGTGTGATGGCACATGCCTGTAATCCCACCTACTTGGGAGGCTGAGGCAGGAGAATCGCTTGAAACCAGGAGGTGGAGGTTGCAGTGAGCCGAAATTGTGCCATTGCACTCCAGCCTGGGCAATAAGAGTGAAATTCCATCTAAAAAAAAAAGTGAAACTCCATCTCAAAAAATAAAAAATAAAGCGGGAGGACTCAGCAGAGTGCAGGGAGCCTGCAGTCCTCCAGGCTGGTTAGTGGTGCTGCCATCTGCCCCATTTAAAACACCTTCTGTGTTTGATAGTGTCTTCCCCTATTTAACAGCCTCCATGGAGGCGAAGGCTGCAGTGAGTGGAGATCGTGCCACTGCATTCTAGCCTGGGCAACAGAGTGAGACCATGTTTAAAAAAAGAAAAAAGAAAGAAAGCCTCTATGGCGCCCATCATCTACAAGACTGATCTGATGATCTGATCAATCCTTCAAGATGCTCCCTCTCCCCCTCCAGGATTACCTCACCACACTCTGACCCAACAACAAAAATATACCACTCCTTTATTGAGTTCTCACTCCGGGCAGTGTGCAAAACACTTTTCCTGTGTCACCTTGTCATCCTCAAGCAACCCCATGGAGTAGGTGTTGCTGTTTAACAAGGGAGGAAGCAGAGGCCAGTGCCCAAGGTCACCAGCTAGCAAGTGGTGGGGCTGGGATGTGAACTCGAACAGTCTGGCTGCAGACCCCAACCTCTTCATTATTACCCTCTGCAACCTAGAAAAATGAAGGGATCATCTGACACCCTCAAGACTCCTGCTTAGATGTAATTATTACTCTTGTATTTAATCGTATGAAATGTTTTGTGCTTCAGAGCCTTACAGGCCCGAGTTTGAATCCCACTGGAGTTTGGGGGCTGGGGGAAGGGAGGAGCACGAAGAAAGCCCTCCCAACAGGTACACATCAGGAACAGTGCTTCCAGCTTCTGGTCAATGCTGGCTGGGTGCCCAGCTCTGTGCCCACTGCAGAGCAGAGGTGTGCGGAGTGGAGGGCATTGTCACTCAGAGCCTCAGTTCCATAAATACAGCAAGGAGTGGAGCAATCTGAGCAACTTGATCTCTTTCATATCCCAAATCTCTTTTGACAATTTAATGAAAGCTGCAAACCCCAGAAAAAAAATGCATAGACGTGAGATTTACATTCACTTTTAGGAGGTCAGAGACCCCACCAAGAATCCGCAAAGTGCAGGTGTAGCTGTCAGCAGGCAGTGTGGGCACTGCTTAGGCTCCTGGGCTCTAGGGAGCAGAGAGACACAGTCTGGCTCCTGGCTCCACCACCCACTAGCTCTGTGACCTTGTTAGAGGGCTTTAACCTCTCTGAGCCTCAGTCTTAACATTAAAACAGGGCATTATACGAACCTCATATGCTGCTGTGAGAAGCAATTGAGACACTGCAGGGAAGCGTTTAGCCAGGCCCAGCACCGTGAGGAGCAGTCAGTAAATGGGAACTCCTAAAATTTAAGGAAATAAGTGTGACCCCTGGACCACCTGCATCAGAACCCCTCGGGGGAACTCATTACAATGCAGGTTTCCTGGGCTTCCTGTCCAGAAAGTCTGATTCTGCAGCTCTGGGATGGAGGTCATGAGTATGCATTTGAAACGAGTTGCTGCCTCCCAGTTCTGGCAGGAGCTAGTTTGAGAAGCCTTATTTCTTTCCAATCTCAACGGTCCAGGTCCTGAAGAGACTGACAAGTCTCCAGGTGGGCTGGGAAGAGCAGGTGATGGGTGCAGGGTGGGGAAAGCTGTGTCTCTGGATGCTCGTGGGGGCCACCTCCTGGGGCCCGCAGAGCCCAGGCTACCCCACTTGGGTGGATCTTGTGTCCCACAGAGCCTCCTGCCGACCCACAAAAGAGGTTCAATGCCCTCCAGGCCAGGCAGCCACAGGGAGGGGCAAAAGGAAAGGGCCTCCCAGAAGAGGGGACAAAACAGAAAGTGAGACTTGCCTGCCCAGACTTTCACTTTCATCACCTCCGCACACCATCCAGGTGCCCCAGAGTCCCCGGGCCCACGTGGATCCAGCCACTGCGAGCCCAAGACCAGGGCCCCTAAGCCCTGCATCCCCGATGGACAAAAGGAAGGGAAGGTCCCCGACAGCAGGTGACCCATGGCAGAGCCAGAGGTCCCCTGTGCCTCTGGGACTGGGGTGGCGCAGACTGAGAGTCGATGCTAGGTGGGGTTGTGCTGGGAGGACTCGAGCAAGACCCTCTTCTGCATCCCTTGGAAGCACGTAGCCAAGGAGGGCTGTGAGGCCCAGCAGGACTCAGCACTCTTCAGGGGACTGCAGACTGGAGACGCTCAGCATTGGGCAGGCTCTGGACACAAGTGGCCCCAGCACTGGGACTGACCGATAGCTGGTGACCCTGGGCCACTTGCTGGCTTTTAGGGCTGAGGGTAATGTTCTCTACATATGAGGGACCCTTGGACACTCTCTTAAAACAATTGGCCAAGGTGGCCACAGCATGCACCAGCCTCCCCTCCCAGAGGGCCTCTTCTCCCACTCCACCAACCCTCTGATGGGAATTCCCTCAGCCCCCCACCCCCAAGCCCCCCAACCTCTGCAGCTTGTGAAACTTTTCAGTGCTCACAGCACCAGCCCTTCTCAGAGACCTCCTGCAGGAATGTCCTCCTTTTCCCAGTCATCGTTAACTTCTTCCAAATGAGCTCCTTTCTTGAGAAACAGATGGTTAAGCTGGGGACGGTGGGAGCTTGCCAGGTAAAGGTGAAGAGGAGAAGGTGTTGCAGGCAAAGGGAACCGCATGTGCAAAGGTCTAATGAAGCATTTAGAGACGTGAAGCATTTAAAGGCATGAAGCATTTAGAGACGAAAAGAACTAAAGTGGGGGAGGAGAGGGAGTAGAGGCAGATGAGGCCCGGGAGGGGCAGTTCCTGCATGGCTTTGAGGCCATCTTGAAGAGTTGGAACTCTTTCACAAGGGCAATGGGGAGCTATGAAAGGATTCTGAGTAGGGGAGGGTCAAGACCAGATTTGTGGCCAGGAGCTGTGGCCCAGCTGTAATCCTAGCACTTTGGGAGGTCAAGGCAGGAGGATCACTTGAGTCCAGGAGTTTGAGACCAGCCTGGGCAACATGGTGAGACCCCATCTGTATAAAAAGAAAAAAAAAAAGACCAGATTTGCATTTAGAAAGATCCCTTAGAGGACTTCTGGCACTGTGGAGGGAGAGTTGCAGTCATTTCAATTCTGGAATCTCTACCCTGAGCAATAAGCAAACAACTGCACATCTGCCCACCACCACCCCAAACCTCAAAGTCACCTCCAGCCCTCCTTCTGTGGCCTCCCCTCCTTCCACAGTGGGAAGCACCTGGAGAGTCTCCTCACACTAACCCCCTCCCTCTCAGCCTCCCAGCCGCCCATGACCAGTCCCACTTCTGTCCCTCTTGGTAATGCCTCTAGTTGCCAAATCCAAGCATATGTCACTGTCGTCTTCTTTGGCTCCCGGGTAGGTCTGGGCGGGTCTATATCTCATAGGCCTTCCCTCCTCCTTGGAACACTCTCACCTGGCTTCCAGAATCTCTGCTGCCTGCCCCACAACCCCACCAGGCCTTGGCTTCTCAGCCTCCATCCTGCCCCCTCCTCTGCTGGGGCTCCCAGCACTCACTCCTGGACCCACTTCCTCATGTCCCACTCTCCCCTTCTGTGGCCTCAGCATGGCGGCTCTGGGTCTTCCTCTGAACCCCAAGTCTGCTCATCAAGCCGCCTGCTGGACACTGTCTCCTGGGTGGCCCCCAAGCACCTCAAATTCAGCACACTCCAAACATCACACTCATCAGCTCAGCCCCACACACTTCCACCTTGGGGCCTGAACCCTGGCCACTTCCCACCCTCCAGCCTCATTCTACTCCATTACCAAGGCCTGTGGCTCTCCCTGCAGAACACCTCTTCAGTCCACCTGCCGGAACCCATTTCTGCGAGCTCTCACAGGACAACTGCAGTGACCTCCCTGGGCTTCCTGCTTACCCTGTCCCTCAGCAATCCCCACAGTCCTCAAGAGGGATCTTTCTAAATGCAAATCTGGCCTTGACCCTCCCCTACTCAGACTCCTTCCATAGCTCCCCATTGCCCTTGTGAAGGAGTCCCAACTCCTCACTATGACCTCAAAGCCATGCATGAACTGCTCCTCGCTGGCCTCATCTGTCTCCATTCCCTCCCCAACCCCACTTTAGCTCTTTTTGTTTTAAATGTTTCATGTCTTTATCACCATTAAACTTTTGCACATGTGGTTCCCTTTGCCTGCAACACCTTTTCCTCTTCCCCTTTACTGGTCAGCTCCCACCATCCTCAGCTTAACCATCTCTTCCTCAAGAGAGCCTTCCCCGGGAGGTGAGGGATAAAAGACTACCAGTTGGGTTCAGTGTACACTGCTCTGGTGATGGGTGCACCAAAATCTCACAAATTGCCACTAAAGAACTTACTCATGTGACCAAATACCACCTGTTCCCCAAAAACCTATGGAAATAAAAAATGTTTTATAAAAGAGAGGCTTCCCCGATGGATTCATTTATTTAATGCTCATGGTCCAGCAGACCATGAGCTGCCGAGGGTGGTGACACCAAACGCTTTGCCTGGCACACAGTAGGTACTCAATAAGTGTTGAATGGATGGTTGCATGGCCTGTCCCTTAAGGCTTACATGCTGTTGTTCAGAAGCAAGAGACTTGGGGGCTGGCCTCCTCATCCTTCTGGCTGCTCTGACTCATCCCTCAGTCTGCCACTGACACAGAGGATGAGGACAAGGAGTGGCCCCACAGGCTGGCCCAGCAGGGTCCCTTACTACCACCCATCCTCCTCCCGGGCCCCCTCCTTCATCTATGGGTCCAGGGTCAGGGTGAGGTGGTGCCTGACTGCTTTCTCTCCTTTGCCAGGGTATCAGGCGTAGGATCTCAAACACCCCTGGTGCCCAGTGCCCTCCAATGACTCCAGCAACCTGGTAAGGAATGACCAGGGTCCAGAACTGGGGAGGGCCCCAGGGTGGGGCCAGCCAGCCTCTGTCTCCCAAAGTACCCAGCCAGGCTCCCAGTAATAGCCACAACAGTCAGCATTTGCTGAGGTCTTAGTATATGCCAGGCACCCTTCCAAGCTCCACTATATGTATACCCAAACCAGGACACAGGGGTGAAGAACCTTGCCTGAGGTCACACAGCTGCTAACCCTGGGAAAGTTACTAACAGGTCACAGCTCCTAAGTGGCAGTGACAGACCAGAATCCAAGGGCCTGGCTGCAGCACCCACAACCCTAACCACTGAGCACGACGGCTGGTTTCTCACAGGAGATGCTGCTAGGTTGTCGTTACTGTCGCTGTTACGGTTATTTCTACCTGCATCAAAATCTTTGCTGAGAGGAAGCTCCTAGGACCCCAGAGGATTTGCTGGGAGGGCCATGCCCTCACTCTACAGATGGCCCCAGCTTTTAACCACAGAGCTCAACTACCAGTTCATTTATACCGGAAGATATTATTTACTACTATTATTACTAGAAATCTTATCTTCACTGATAGGAAGACAGCACCAACAATTCCCGAGGTGGAGGCTGGGACGACCTCTGGGTCCGGCAGGGTTGTGAGGGGAGGGTCAGAAGGTGGGAGGAGCTGGCGCCGCCCACTCCCAGCCCGCGCAGCCTCTCTGTCGCCCCACAGCCTGCTGGCTGCACGTGTGGCTCTTCTCCGGCGCCGCGCTGGTGCGAGAAGCCACCGGGCGCACAGCCCAGCGTTGTTATCTCAGTCCGCGGGCCGCCGCTGCCCAGCGCCTTCTGCAGCCGCCACCTCACGTCGCGCAGGTTCGCTTCCCCGAACCACCGCCCAGCCTCACGTGCTGCAGCGCCTGTCGCCTCACCTGGAGTGCAGTGTGCGGCTCTGGGTGGCTCCCGAGGGCGAGTTCGCCAAGCGCCTGTGCCAGGGCCGCCTGTACTGGCGAGGCCTGCTCGCCCTGCACCTAGCGCAGCCCAAAAAGCTGGAGCGGGAGCGCACCCACGTGTCAGCTCCTGAACACACGCCGCTTCCTCGAAGCTGTAGGACTGCTGGGGGACTGGAGCAGAGTGGCGTGGGCACAGGGGCATAAGGACAGGGCGGGCAAAGGAATATGGACAGAAGAGAGTGGGCACATGAAATGCGAGCTCAGGGGAATGGGCCTAAGGGTGCTGGGCATGAGGTGGGCATTGACACAAAGAATATCGCACAGAAGCTCCAGGGATGGGAAAGAATACAGGCAGCAGAAGGGCTGGGCACAAATATGGATATAGGGTACATGGGGTGCTGGCACAGGGCAGGCTTGAGGCGTTGGGTGTGGAGCATAAGCACAGGCCTTGGTTACATGTGTTGGCTTAGGAGCATAGGGCGTCAGGTGCGCTGAGCACAAGATACGTATAGGTGAATGTGAGTGGGTATGGTTTGGGCATAAAGGCGTGGGAGTGGGCATAGGGGCCAAGAAAGGGACGTGAGCCCTGGAAGTGGGCACAGATGTGGGACATGGGACAGGCATAGTGATGTGGACATGGGCCCGGGGCACAGGCACATAATGGGGACGTGGGCTCACAGGACTCAGGGCATTGGAAGTGAGCACAAGGTGGGCACCAGTGGGATGCCTAGTTCCTGCCCAGGCCCCACGGTCTCAGTGCCGTAGAAACGTGCACCCACCTGCAGGAGGGTAACCTAGAGCCAGAGTACCAGATCCGTCTGTGCTTTGACAAGGAGGACCCGGGCCCCACAGTGCAGCCGGAGAAGCAGCTTATCATGGCTCACGTGAGTCATTCCTTCCACTCCAGCTGAGAAGCATGCCCTCCAATGCCCTCCAGTCCCCTCCAGACAGCCCCCCACCACATGTCCTCAGTCCCAGCTCTGCCTCTGACCCTTCTAGCACCCTCAGGTCTGTAGGACCCTACCTGGAAAATGGAGGTAGGGATGGGGCTGTGACTTCCCACTGGAACATCCAAGGCAGGAAAGGAGAGGGTCTGCTCATCGCCCCACCCACCTCCCAGCAGGTGCAGGTGCAGCTTCGGCCTAGGATCTTGTTTTGCACTGGAAGTGCCTTGGCTGAGCGCCCTGATGGGTCCTCAGCCTCACATCCCCGATGGCGGAGCTGCCTCAACGCAGCTGCCTCCATCCCAAACAGGCCACTTCCTTCTCCTGTACCTGCTGAAGGCAGCCCCCAAAATAGGGGCTCCCTACTCCCACCCAACCCTGCCCACACTAAGCCCATGGACTTGGGTCCTCCCCCAGCACATCACCTGGGTCCGCTGGATGGCAGAGGTGGATCACAGCTTCCACTCCTCTGCCATGGGGCCCCGGATCTCGAGAGGAGGCCACACCGCCCCGCAGCTGGGCATGGGACTTCGGCAGGAAACTGAACTCGACCTTGAGGCCCCAAAAGTCAGTAACTGGGGCAGAAGCAAGACTTCATCTCTTGCTGAGAGCCCAACTTGTCCATAGCACTTTTTCAGAGCCAGGCTTAACCTGCAGTTGAGTCCATTGTAAGTTTGCTTAAAGCTTTTACCAAGAATTAGATCATCAGGGTTGTTTAGTGTGGAACTAACCCATAACAGAACTGCCTGGCCTCTCAGGGGCCTTGAATTTCCAGATCCTTCCTCTTCCCCGAAGCTAGTCTCTCTTCTTTATTCTGGGGGCCGGGAAGGATCCCAAAACAGAGGACTTGGCTGAACCCTGGGCTTTGGATGGTAACCACTGAACCACCAGAACCTGTAGGATGCTGTCTTTGAAGAAGCCGCAGCAGACCTCCAAATGCAGCCCTAAGGCAGAGGCTGACAGGGAAGACCAGCCCTCCTCCAAGCCCCACTGGTCTTTGCAAGCTGTAAATTGTAGGGAATCTTTGGGAACTGGAGGGGGACTACAGCCATAAAGTTGATTCCCTTGCCATGTGAGTAAAGTAGGTGTTTTCCACCCCACATAGCAGGCCTTTATTTATTTATTTATTTTTTGATGGGCTCACACTCTGTCACCCAGGCTGGAGTGCAGTGCAGTGGCTCAATCTGGGCTCACCACAACCTCCGCCTCCTGGGTTCAAGTGATTCTCCTGCCTTAGCCTCCCGAGTAGCTGGGATTACAGGCATGTGCCACCACACCTAGCTAATTTTTGTATTTTTAGTAGAGATGGGGTTTCACCTTGTTGTCCAGGCTGGTCTCAAGAAAAATAAGACTCCATCGCAAATAAATAAAATAAAAGAAGCTATGAAGCCCTCCAGAGCAGGCTTGGTTGGAGAAGTAAGTGTAGGGTTGGGGAGGTGAGCTGGCCTGGTACACTTGGCCTGTGTGACTTGGGAGTGGAAAGCAGAGAGGATGCTGCTCCCTGCTCCAGAGGGCCTGACTGTTCTGAGCCTGACCTGTCTGGACCTCCTGACCCCAGGCTGCAGCTGGGGTAGCCTCAGTTCAGAGTGACAATCGCAGCCATGTTCATACCCCTGTCCGTACCAGGCTCTCTGAGGGTGCTGGATTCTGTGCAAGGGGAATTTGCTGCCTCCTCACCGTGGCCTGGACAGCTGAGGAGTCACCAGCTCCATTTTAGAGATGGGGAAACTGGGGCTCAGCCAGGGTCTTGAGGGGCCTCTTGGGAGGATGTCTCTCCCCAGATAGCTGTCCTTCCCACAGCAGTCACTAGGGGGCGACAGGGGCTCAGCAGAACTGAATTTCGTGGACTCTCCTTACCATCCTAGGTGCCCCTCCCTGCACATACCCCAGAGCTAGGAGAGTGGCGCAGGAGTGGTGTGGCCCCAAGGGCTCTGCCCCACAGGAGGAGGCAGTAGACCACAGGCCTGGGAGGAGGAGAGGGAAAAGCGGGAGTAGAGGTAGAGATCAGAGAGGCCCCGGGGCTTTTCTCACTCTAGGGGGACTGGGCTCAGTCCCTGCGTCTCCTCCTCTCTCTATTCGCTCCTTTCATGCCTTGTGTTTGCACCTGTGTCTCATTGTATCTCCTTTCTCTCTGGCTCTGTGGATTTCGTTCCTGCCTGCTCAATGATTCTCACTTTCTCTGTATACTACGTATGTGTGTGTGTGTCTCTGTGTGTGCTTGCGTGTCCATGTGTGTGCTTGTGTGTGTGTGTTTGTGTGTCTGTGTGTGTTTGTGTTTGTATATCTGGGTGTCTGTGCTTGTGTGTCTGTATGTCTTTGTGTGTGTGTGTCTATGTGTCTCTGTGTGTATCTCTGTGTGTCTGTGTATGTGTCTCTGTGTGTCTGTGTCTGTGTGTCTCTGGATGTCTGTGTCTGTGTGTCTGTGTGTGTGTCTCTGTGTGTCTGTGTGTCTGTGTATGTGTCTCTGTGTGTCTGTGTCTGTGTGTCTCTGGGTGCATCTGTGTCTGTGTGTGTGTCTGTGTGTGTGTCTCTGTGTGTCTGTGTAAGTGTCTCTGTGTCTGTGTGTCTCTGGGTGTGTCGTGTCTGTGTGTGTGTCTCTGTGTGTGTGTGTGTGTCTCTGTGTGTCTGTGTGTGTGTGTCTGTGTGTGTCTGAGAGGCTCTGTGTCTCTGTTGGTTGTGTCTGCCTCTGTCTCATCTTTGTCTCTCCCTCTCTTTCTCTCTCTTGTGATGTCTCTCCCTCTGTCTCTGTCTCTTTTTTCCCTGTCTCTGTTTCATACGTTTCTGCCTGTCTCATTTTGGTTTTGTCTCTGGCCTGCTCAGTTTCATATCCTGTCCCTCCCCAGCCACCACCACCCAGCACACGTGGGCTGAGGGTCTCAGTCCCTTCCTTTCCACCTCCTCATCCCTGGCAGCTGCTCGGCTTCCCACTACTGGCCTCTCCTGCCTGCCTCTCCTGGCCCTTGGGGGAGTGGGGCGAGGGAGGAGGGGAGGACGGCTCAGCAGACCCACCCCTTTTTGCCTTTCCAGGCTGGGAGGCTGGGCCAGTGGACCTTTTAACCAGCCCCGGCAGGCTGTTCCCGACACCAGCCCTGGACGCGGAGCCTGACCCGCCAGGTCCCGGCAGCCCCGCCAGCGCAGCCAGCATGCAGCAGCAACAGCCCCCGCCCGGACCCCGGGCCCCTGTGGCCGAGTCGACCAAGCCTCCCTACAGCTACATCGCCCTCATTGCTATGGCCATCCAGAGCTCACCAGGGCAGCGGGCCACCCTCAGCGGCATCTACCGCTACATCATGGGCCGCTTTGCCTTCTACCGCCACAACCGGCCTGGCTGGCAGAACAGCATCCGCCACAACCTGTCACTCAACGAGTGCTTTGTCAAGGTGCCCCGCGATGACCGCAAGCCAGGCAAAGGCAGCTACTGGACGCTGGACCCTGACTGCCACGACATGTTTGAGCACGGCAGCTTCCTACGCCGCCGCCGCCGCTTCACCCGGCGGACAGGTGCGGAGGGCACCAGGGGCCCTACTAAGCCACACCGTGGACCCCTCAGAGCGACCAGCCAGGACCCAGGAGTCCCCAACACCATGACCGCCAGGCAGTGCTCATTCCTGCCAGAGCTGCCAGACCCCAAGGGCCTAAGCTTTGGGGGTCTGGTGGGGGCCATGCCAGCCAGTATGTGCCCAGCAACCACTGATACCAGGCCTCGGCCGCCCATGGAGCCCAAAGAGATTTCCACGCCCAAGCCTGCAGGCCCAGGGGAGCTCCCTGTGGCCACCGCATCTTCCTCATGCCCAGCGTTCAGCTTTCCTGCTGGCTTCTCCGAGGCTGAGGGTTTGAACAAGGCCCCTACACCCGCCTTGACCCCAGAGGCAGGCATCGGGAGCAGCTACCAGTGCCGGCTGCAGGCGCTGAACTTCTGCATGGGGACTGACCCAGGCCTCGAGCACTTCTTGGCCTCAGCAGCCCCCTCCCCTGCACCACCCACCCCTCCAGCCTCACTCCGAGCCCCCCTGCCAGCTGACCCCAAAGAACCCTGGGTTGCAGGTGGCTTCCCTGTCCAGGGAGGCTCCGGCTACCCACTGGGGCTGACCCCCTGCCTATACCGGACGCCAGGAATGTTCTTCTTTGAGTAAAGGCAGCCTCGCCTCACCTCGGGCAGTCCCTGCAGGGCCCTTGCCAACTACATCCTCTGGGCTGAGCCTGGCTCTAGGACCTGGAGAACTCTCGAAGGCCCCAGCCCTGGCGAGCCAAGGACAACCAGGACGAAAATCCAGGATGGAAGCAGTGCTCAGCCAGGCCCCTGGGGTCTCCGGACAAACTTGGGGGTGAGGGGAAGTGGGACCCCTTGGGACTTACTCTGTGGCTCTCAGGGCCAATAAAGCTATGTGATGATGAGGGTCAGCTTGCCTGGTGGCTGAGGGCCAGGGCGCCTGGTTGCATGTGGGGTGGCTGTGGCTGGGGGGTTGTGTAGTGGGGGCAGAGCCCCCGGGTAGGAATGTCTCACATGAGGTTTTTCTCCTGCTGGGGACTTTCTCAGGGAGTTTCCCAGAAAGGGAGAGGAAGGGGAGGCAGGGAACAAGGGCAGGGAGAGGAGGATACAGGCAAGGAGAGACTGGGCAGAGGCAAGGCTGGGCTGGCCTGAGCGACCGATTCTCCCGTCTCAGCCCCACAAGAGCAGTCTTCATAACCCTGACAATTTGTGACACTGATCCTGTCCTGGGCTTGTATGTATCATCTCACCTGTGTGATATGGAATGCCGGCCCCGTTTACAGTGGTGGAAACAGGCTCACCAGCTCCAATGCCGGATGGCAAATGAGGCAGAGAGGATCTCAAAGCCACATCTGTGTGGCTCTACCCTCCAGCCTCTGACCTGCAGCCTGAGTAAGGACGCAGGGTGGAGAAGAGGGTCAGAGCAGAGCTGGTGGTGACCCCCAGAGGTGGAAGGGCTTTGCTGAAATCCTGGAAGGCCACGGCTAGAAAGGCACCCTTCGCCCATGTGCAGACGGAGCATGCAGGGTTCAAAAGGCAGCATCCATCCCCTGTGTGGTCTTCCCACATTAATGGGGGAGCTCCTCTGAGCCCCCAGCTCTCTGAGGTCCTCTGGTGACTCTTTAAGACGGCATTTCTCTGGAGCCAGAGGCATGGTCTGTGACTGTCCGAGGTACCATTCAAAACTGAGCCCTGACCTTTGACCTTCTCTAACTACCCCTTTGCATGGAAGCAGGAGAAATGGGGATATTCATGGCCCTCGTTAGAGGAACAGACAGAGGAACCTGAAACATCACTGTCACCACAGTCCCCAGCACTGGAGGAGCAGAGGCCAATGGCTTCCTCCCCAGAGCCTCGGTCCTCCTATCAGGATCATGGACATGGGGAGAGAAGGGAGGAATGCTGGGGCACCCCCATTCTGGTTTTTGGCATGGGATCTAGAGGGTCTTATGTCCCACGAGGTTACACCCAGGAGACCCCTTCTTGGGCAGGCAGCCCTGTCCCCTCCAGAGGCCCTCCCTTGCCAGGCAGCCCCACGGACTCCAGCCTCTGCTGCTCCCTCCTCCCCCAGCAGGTCCCCTGGGGCCTGGGAGGAAGCGAGCCTGGCTGGACAGCCCAAACTGTCTGGTTCCCACAGTCTCAGAGCCGGGGTGGAGGAGGATCTGCAGGGTGAGAGGGACTGGGAAAATGCCTGGCCAGCTGTGGGACCCCTCCCCACCATGCCTGCTGAGCCCCAGCCCGGAACCCATCAAACAATGGGAAGAAGGAGCAAGGGTCTGTGCTGCCTCCTATGGGCAGCTTCAAGGGGCAGAGGGGAGGGAAGGGCCCTCTGTGCGTAGGGCATGGTGAGGACAGGGAAGGAGGCGCTTGTGTGAGTCTGTACCACAGATGTGACCGTGTGGATGAGTATGTCTCAGGCTGCGTGGGTGTATATGACAGAGAGAGAGATGCACAGAGACAGACCCTGCAGAGACAGAGACAGACAGATTCAAAGGGGTGAGAGTTTTTTCTCAGTTGGGTCAGGGAAGAGGCCTCTGCTGGGCACTGTTCCTGTTTCGCATTCCTGTGGAGGCCTGGTGACCCCAGTCCCTTCCCAGCCTGGGTTCTGAGCTACTAGGAGGTTGGGAGGTGGCTGGGCTGGGGGAGCCCAGGCTGCCACAGACCCCAGCATTCCCCCAACCCATGGGGGTCTAGCTCTGCAGTAGGGTGGAACTTGCGGAGAAGAAGGCTGAGTCTCCTGCTCACCCCTTGCCCTTGGGGAAAGTGCAAAGGGTCGCCCCCAGGCAGGCTCAGAGCCCTCTCTGCACATCTCTCTCTGGCCTCCAACATAGTCAAGAAGTGAAGACAGACCCCCGCAGCCCCAACTCCCAAGCAAGACCCTGGGCTCAGTGCATGCCTTGGACTCACTATATGAGCCTGGACCAGGGCCCACCTCTCTGCGTTTCACTCCCTTTGCCCAGCGGTTGAAAGAAAGGGCAGTCTCTTTGGGTCTGAGTCCCAGGAGCGGGTCTGACCTGAGGGATGGCTGGAGGAGGTCCCTTCTCTGGAGGTGTTGGGCAAGGAGACACCATGATCTCATGCGCCCTTGGCTAGCTGTCCAGCCTGGGGACCCCACCCATGGGGCCTCCTGCCTTCACATTCTTTCCATGACCAACATTCACCTCCGGCTCCCACGTGACCACCCTCATCTGGACAGGGGTTGCAGGGGACAGTGAATGCTTGTGTCGACCTAGAGAGAGCCCCTTGGCACAGATGGAGAGACCAAGGCCAGAGAAGATAGGTGATGTGCCTAAGGTCACACAACAAGGCAGGAGCAGAGCCGCTTCTCACCCCTCCCATGGCACCCCCTCTGATGCCTTAACTGTGGAGCTCTGGAGGGGAGGGATGGGGCCATCGCACCAGACTCTGCATCTAGGACCCTCCTCATAGGAAGTGTGTCCATCTCCAGGAAAGAATTCCAGTCCCCATTCCTCCTCTTTAGCAGGTGACAGCCAAAAAGGATACTGAGACACCTTGCAGAGTTAGATGAATCAAATCCTAACATGTGAGAATCAGAATCTGAAATGGGTATTGCCGAATCTTCTAGAGTTTTTAATCATAGCAGCTCAGATTCCTGGAATATCAGAGCTGGAAGGGCATCTCCTGCCCGATTTCTGAATCCTCTTTACATCAACTGGTCAACATCACGTGGAGTTCCAGGAATGGGGAGTTCCAGGTGGTTAGCCCCTTCCCACCCAAGTGTAGCAGCTCTGAAGGACCGTCAGGAAGCTTCATCTGCTGGACCTCAGTCTTTGCTCTCCCAAGAGATGGGAGGACTCCTAGGCCCCAGGGAGACCACCCTCCCCCACCCACGGGGCTAGCCTTCCTCAGCCGGTTCCTCCCAGATGCCTTATCTCCAGCCTGCTCTCCGCCCACCCGCTTCCTTCCCTAGCTTATGGCATTCCATGGCCCAGAGTTAGACACTCCTGCCCACACCCCAGACAGTGCCTTGGCTGAGGAAGGAGACCCTCTCCCTTGGAGCGCAGGGCCCTGCAAGGCTGCCTTCGTGATGAGGGAAGACGGGGAGGTTGTGTGGACCAGCCTGGCATGCCGCCTGCTGGGAGTGTATGGAACCCAGGAATCCAGGCCTCAGCCAAAACATCCCTTCCCCACCCAGACTCCCATCCATCCATGGACAGGCGCTGTTCCTAACTATGTGACTGTGTGACCTTGGGCAAGTTGCTTCCTCTTTCTGAGTTTCCCCTGTCTGTAAAATGTGGACCCTGACAGTACCTACCCCCATGATGCTATTGTGAGGATTACATGAGTTAATATTGGCAAAGTACTTAGAATAGGGTCTGGCACGTGGAAGCTACGACATCAGTATTTGTTGGCTGGGCCTGGTGGCTCATGCCTATAATCCCAGCTCTTTGGGAGAGAGGATCACTTGAGGTCAGGAGTTTGAGACCAGCCTGGCCAACAGGGTACAACCCTGTCTCTACTAAAAATACAAAAATCAGCTGAGTGTGGTGGCGCACGCCTGTAGTCCCATGTACTTGGGAGGCTGAGGCATGATAATCGCTTGAACCCGGGAGATGGAGGTTGCAGTGAGCTGAGATCGCACCACTGCACTCCAGCCTGGGCGACAGAGCAAGACTCTGTCTCAAAAATAAATAAATAAATAAATAAATGTTAAGTACAATAAATAGGTATTTGGGTCCTGGACATGTCTCCCTTAACCTGATTTATGCCCCAGAGGAATGTTTCGCTGCTGTGGAGGCAGGATGGCAGGATTCAGAGGGAGGAAGGACGGTTACGTAGACAAGGCTTTTGACTCAGTTCCTGGCATCTTCACTTCCTTGCTGTGTGTGACCTTGAGCAAGTGGATTCACCTCTCTGTTTCCTCCTCTGTAAAATGGGGGCAATGATTCCAGCCCCCAGGACTGGTATGTGGGAAGCCTTGTCCTGCACACTACCTGTACAATTCAGTCAACAGGAATGGAATTAGAATTTATTAATAAAACAACCCCATTGGAGGACCTCACACCCTCAGTGTAGTCCTCTCCATCCCTCCCTTCACACACAGCAAAACCCACATCCCCACAGGCCCAGAGGTGCCTAATCCCTTGTTCCTACCCTGCTGGTACTGGGTGGTGACTCGGGGAGGCAGCTTGTGGGGCAGAAGGAAGCGGTTTCTTTGCTAAAAACAGACTGCTGTCAGCCAGAACCCAGCCTGGTGTCCCCAGAAAGACCAGAGCTGCCTCCTCTTGACCACAACCCTCAGTGCCAATTTTGAGGTCTCCTTGAGCTCACTTGAATACAAAAAAGAGAGGACCAACCCTCCCACTCCCTTAGGACAGTTGCCTCCCGTGAGTTTCTTTTCTATCTCTATGCCTTTGTAGTGGCTGTTCCCTTTGCCTACAATGGCTGCCTCTCTACACCCAGGACCCACATCACATCACCTTCTCTGAGAAGCCTTCCTGCACCTCTTCGTCTAATTAGATGCCCCCAGATTATTCTCCCTCTGCCTCCCATTTGAGTCCCTGACACAGCATCTGCTGCAGTGTATTACACATATGCATGTGTCCCCACGTTTTATTGTTTCTCTGCCTTAGAATGTAAACTTCAGGGGCCATGGGTTGGGTCTGCCTTATGCGTTTTGTCGTCTTCCCTAACTCTATGACTAGCACATAGTAGCCCCTCTATAAAGGTTTAGGAGTGGATGGATGGAGTCATGGTCACCTGTTCATTCATTTGACATGAATTAAATCTCAAGGCTGGCTGCGGTGGCTCACACCTATAATCCCAACACTAGGAGGCCGAGGCGGATAGATCACCTGAGGTCAGGAGTTCGAGACCAGCCTGGCCAACATAGTGAAACCCTGTCTCTACTAAAAACACAAAAATTATCCGGGTGTAGTGGCGCATGCCTATAATCCCAGCTACTCGGGAGGCTGAGGCAGGAGAAACGCTTGAACTCAGGAGGCAGAGGTTGCGGTGAGCTGAGATCACACCACTTCACTCCAGCCTGGGCAACAGAGCGAGACTCTGTCTCAAAAGAAAAAAAAAATTCTCAAAGACCCCCCAGCAAGGCTCCCTGTTTCACTAATGAGCGAGAGACAGTGTGTCTGGCCCATTTCTCCTTCCTTCCCCCTCACTTTAAGCAGCTCCTTCCTTCCCCCTCACGCACTCCAAGCAGCCTGTACACTGGCTCTGCCTTATCTTCCATGAATGTCCACAGGGTTCACTCCCTCTCATCTTTCAACTCCTGTTCAAACATCCTCAGAGAAGCCTGCCCTGACCACCACATTCCCCATTTTCCCCACCACTAACATACTCTAAATTCATTATTGCCATTCAGTGCCTGTCTCCCCCACTGGAATGAAGCTTCACCAGGCCAGGGATTTTTGTCTATTTGTTGCTTGTCTCCAGCACCTAGGGCAGTGTCTGGAATATAGCCAGGGCCAGAGAAATAGTTGTGAAACAAACATAAGCTCAGTAGCCTGTACCAGGTTCCACCTATAGATCTCATGTAACTTCCTCATTGACCCTGAGATGCAGATACAATTCTTACCCCATTTTACAGACAGGAAACTGAGGCTCGGGAGGGCAAATGAGTAGATAGGAACCCTGTTCTGTCTGACCTGGAACCCAATCTCTCTGTTGCCAGCCTACCTCTCTTAGAGGTGTCTCCCTCTTCTCCTCCCCACAGTTCTTACAGCCTCTCAAGCAGACATGGCCCAGCCTCCACCGGGTCTCCCTGCCTCTAGCCTCTCTCTCCCATTCACTGACCACCCTGGCTGCAGGGATCCTTTGTAAGCCTGGATCCGATCTTTCTGCGGCTCCTCGTTGTCCCAAGTCAGCCTGCCATTCCAGCTCCTGCGAACTTCTCCAGACCTATTTCCTGCTTCATCTGATGCAAAAGCCCTACTGGCCTGCTCCAAGATGAGCTTATTCTCAGCTCCAAGGCTTTGGACAGCAGTCTCCTCTGTCTGGAAAACCCTGCTCCTTGTGCGCCCTCAGCTTGGGTGTGAGCTGAAGAGAATAGGGGTTAGTGTCTCCCTTCTCATGGTTTGATGAATTTCCTTCCTTGCTTCACCATGATCCCCATCCTCCCACTGGGGTTCCAGAGGCTGTGAGCTCCCCAAGGGCAAGGACCATGACTCAGTCACCCCCAGGCTCTCACTGGGGGCCAGGCCCAGAGCCGGGCTCAACAAATGGTTGTGAAGTGGCCGCTGTGTGGGAAGTCAGATGGCCGGCCTCGAATCCTGCCTCCCCTATTCACCGGCTGGGAGCCCATGGACTTGTCCATACATTCCTTGTGCCTCAGTTTCCTCATCTGTGAAATGTCGATAATGTAAATACCTACTCATAGGGTGGGTACAAAATGAGTTAATTGATGGGAATCACTTGGTATAGTGCATGGTGCCCAATCAATATTACCCATTAACTCGAAGGAAGAAACAGGTGTTTAGGCAGCTGCATAGGTAGATTGGTCCAGGTGGGCACATCGTTCAGGACAGCCCTGGCTGCTTCACGCCCGCAGGGCAGCCCTGTAACTGGCTGGATCTTTACCCACCACTGTCTTGTTGGGTCCAAGGTGGCCAGTGGAATTCGAGGCCACCGGACCCAGACAGGAAAAGGCAGCGTCACCAGCCCTGATGTAATCCAAACCAGATGTGGCCTTAGTGGCTTCCAGACCCTTGGGGGTGGTCACTGTGGGCCTGACTAAGGCCCTGAGTCAGGAAATGGTCTTGGAGGAAAGCTTTCTGGGCTGGGACCAACTGGGAGGAGCGCTCCCGTTGAGGCTGTTAACCCTTCTTAGCTCACAAAGAGGGCCCAGGACCCCATTCAGGGGAAGCCCAGGCAGAGGCGACTTACAGGGGAAGACCACAGCATCGGCGTTGGGATGGACACTGAGCAGGAGAGGCCCACGGCCCTGGTGCCTGTAGTGGGCAGAGCAAACCATGCAAGGAGCAGGGAAGCTCAGCCTGACACCCAGGGAACATGCCCTGGGAACCCTTGCTCAGTCCTGGTCCAGCTTGGCGGTCCCAAACCAGCTATGGGCTTCCTCCCTCCATCTGGACAGCTCCTAGGGTGAAAAATCTTTCTTCCTTGTAGCTGCCAAGGATGGGAGCATTCCTGAAAGCAATGGGGCTGGGGCCTAAGCTTGCAGAGAGGCAGACCCAGCTCTCCACAGGGGCTGTGGCTGCAGCTTTGCCTTGAGTGTGCTCTACGGCCCTCAGTGGGAACAAGACTTCTTGGAACTCACATTTCCCCGCCCATATTATCGAGTCTATACTCTCTGCCTCTGGGGACCAGGGGAGGCCTAAAGGAAGCACCTGATGAATCATAAAGAGCTTTCTAAGGTGTGCTCCCGGGAAGGGGTGGGGCTGGGTTCTGAATGGGCTTCTTCTTCTTCTCTTTTTTTTTTTGAGACCAAGTTTTGCTCTTCTTGCCCAGGCTGGAGTGCAATGGTGCAATCTCAGCTCACGGCAACCTCCGCCTCCCACCTCCCAGGTTCAAGCGATTCTCCTACCAACAGCCTCCTAAGTAGCTGGGATTACAGGCATGTGCCACCATGCACGGCTAATTTTATACTTTTAGTAGACACGGGGTTTCTCCATGTTGGTCAAGCTGGTCTCTAACTCCTGACCTCAGGTGATCTGCCCACCTTGGCCTCCCAAAGTGCTGGGATTACAGGCGTGAGCCCCTGCACCGGCCTCTGAATGACCTTCTTCCACAGGACATGTTAATTTGCTGTGTGGCCTTGGCCAAGGTACTTTCCCTCTCTGAACCTGTAAAATACGGTGCATGAGCACCCCATCCCATCTCTCAACTGTCACTATGGCCCCAAGAATGGCAGAGGAGAAAAGAGCTGAGGTTGTCATCTTCAGAGGGGGAAACTGAGGCTTGCACTGGGAGTCAGGAGTCCTGGGTTCTAGTTCCAGCTGTTACTGTCTCTGATGAAGGACCTTCCCCATCTTGGCCTCGGTTTCCCCAGCTGGATCCAGGCCCTGCATCTCTGCTGTGGCTGGACTTCATTTCCTTCCCTCCCCCCATGGTGGTGACTCATCCCTCATCAACACGCTGTGTGGCCGAGGCTCAGCCTGGGTGGGGGCCAGCAAGGCCGAGAAAACTACTCGGAGGAAACCACAGGCCTGGCCCAGCTGGCAGGTGGCGGACGGGCAGGCAGGCAGGAATCCACAGCCCTGCCCATAAGTGCACCTCCCACCAAGAGCCCAAGCCAGATTCCCCAGGCCCCCCAAGCCCCAGACTGCAAGAGTCAGGCTCAGGCCTCAGAGTCACCCATTCACCACCCCAAGTGATACTACTGCAATGGGACTCTACTCCCCAGCTCAAACAGGGCAAGGACAGCAGGGAGGACAGTGTTCATGGGGGCAGAAGAGGGACAGTATGAACTGTCAAGGTTTCTGTCCGAGGGAAAGTCTAAGGTTTCTCAGGAGGCAGGCAGTGGTGAAGAGCAGGGACTCTGGGCCCAGACCATCTGGGTACAAATCCTGGCTCTGCCACTGACTAGCTGTGTGACCCCAAGCAAGTAGCTAAACCTCTCTGAGGCTTGCCTTCCCCCTCTGAGAAATGGACACAACACCTTGCAGAGTCACCGGGTGCAGCCGATTCGATCATGAACACAAAGCGGCGCCCAGGGCCAGCAGCCGGCAGGTGCTTGACATGTGTTAACTGCTGTCTCTGCTCTTCCTGCTGGAACCTCTGTGTCCCACTGAGTTGTCCTCACAGCCGGAAAGGCTGCACCCCATCAAGGTTCAGCTTTCTTGCCCTCTGGGCTCCCCCTCCAACAGATGGAGCCTCCCCTGCCCCACACTGCTGACCTGGGGTAAGGGGGCTGTGACAACTGGGAAAAAGCAGAGAATAGTCCTCTCCCGTGAGGCCCTCTGGAGCCCCCCTTATTGCAGACCCAGCAAAGGCATTGCAGGCCCGCCGGACCTGGCCTCCACCTGGAGACCTGGCTCTCTGCTTATACCCTGTCCTGGTCAGAGATAGAGTGAACGCATGGGCAGAGCCTTGCTCTGGGAGACAGAAGAGTTCATTTCAAGCCCCAGCCCCTGACTTGCTGAGTGGTATTCAAGTTTCTTCTCTCCTCTGAGCCTGTTTCCTCCTCTGTGGAGTGAGGATAAGAACATTATCATTCCCTGGGTCAAGAACAGCCCTGAGCCACTTTATGGCCCCACCCTATGAGGTAGATCCCAGCACTGCCACTCTCTCTGGCTCAGTTTCTCCCTCTGTAAAACAGGAATAATAATACCTGCCTTGTGAGAATCGCGTGAACCTGGGAGGCAGAGGTTGCATGCAGTAAGCCAAGATCGCACCACTGGACTCCAGCCTGGGCAACAGAGCGAGACTCCGTCTTAAATAAATAAATAAAAATAATACCTGCCTTGTAACCTTGCTGTGAGGAGTAAACGAGTTAACACATGCACAGGTGCTTTAAGTAAAGCTGGGCACACAGTAATCACCCACCCAGTGTAGGCTGGTGCTGTGATCTCCCTCTCGAAGGTGAGGATACTGAGGCACAACGTGCAGAAGCCACCTGCCCACATCACGTGCTGGCGCCTGGGCCTGCATGAACCACCACACTGTGAGCTGCCAGATGTTGCTCAAGTGCCCAGCCCGAAGTAGGTGCTCAATGAACTGTGGTCATCGGCAACCTCACACCAGCACAGGCGCACACAGAGGGGAGGAGGCCACATCCAACCTGTACATTTATTTACAAGGCACAAGCTGAGAGCAGGTCGGGGACTGCCCCATGGCCTTCTTACTTATCCTGGGCCTGCTGACCCCATCATCTGAGGCCATGGGTGACCCCCGAGATGGGGGCCCTGAGTGGTTGGGTTGGGCTGTCTTGGCCCTGAGGCAAGCTCCAGGGTGGTCTCCTGTGTCCCCTGGCTTCTCCCCTCCCCCTCCACCAGGCCTGGGCTAGGCGCCCTCTCTCTCACACAGAGTTCCTGTGTGTTGGTGGTTGCAAGGAAGGTGGGCGGGGGCTAGCCTGGGCCAGATGGTGTGGGCTCGGCCTTATCTGCTGGGAGTGGGGCGGCGTGGCACGGAGGTCCTCTCACAAAGCCTGCTCTGTCTCCCCTGGCAGCTGGGCCTCAGGAATCAGTGTTGCAGCCTTCCTGCCCCGCCAGGAGCCTCCCATCCACAACCACAGAAGCCCTACATGCTGAGACCCCCAGCCATCACACCCCAGCTAGGAGCAAGCCCAGGCTGAGGATGCCCCCAGTGGGGAAAAGCAGGGGTCACCAGGGCGGCAGTTCAAAGAGGGGGAGCAGGGAATGGAACCGGGAGCGGCTTCAATGAGGGGAGCCTAGAGTCTGGGGTGTGGTTGACAGGCTGGAGCCCTGTCTGGGGAGGCACTAGCAGGATGGATCCAGGCCACACTCCGAGGCGGCTCACATCGGGGAAGCGGTCACTGCGCAGGGGCATGGGGAGCCCCGAGCCTCCCAGCCTGGCACAGCCTTGTCCTGGCGAGCCTGCCCTGGGGACCTGGCTGCCTTCTCTGGCCTTCTGGACTGTGTGGCCTCAGCCCCGGCCACTGTGTGGCTGTGTCCAGGCTTCAGCTGCGCCCAGGGCTCAGACTCCCAGAGCCATCAGTGCCCCTGAGCTGCTGATCTTCTTGAAGCGGTTGGCAGCGCTGACAGCAATGAAGTTTTTCTGGAGGATGGAAGAGAGGGAGTCCCAGTGAACACCCGGGCAGGGGGGAAGCTGCAAGGTGTCTGAGTGTCCCTTGGGTCCAGGGAAAAAGCAGAGGACAGTCCTCTCCCCTGAGGCTGCTGGAGCCCTACCCCAGCAGGGTGGCTCCAGCGGCCTCAGGGGAGAGGACTGTCCTCTGCTTTTTCCCCAATGCTAGGGAAGGCGCAGTGCCCAAAACGGCCACAGGAGGCGCCATGACACTGCACTGTCCAGGAGTCCTCTCATTCAGCAGATGGGTCAGCCAGACCTGAATGGAGGACCGCTCTGCTCCAAACACTCCATGGCCCCAATTTGGCTCCAAGTAAAAGATAAACCCCTTGCCATGGCTGATGAGTCCCTCCACATCTGTCCCCCTCTTCCTCTCTGACTTCATTCCTTACCTCCTTGCTCACCCCACTCCATCCATACTGGCCTCCTGCCTGTTTCTCAAACTCACCAGCCACACCTCTGCCTCAGGGCCTTTGCACTGGCTCTTCCCTCTGCCTGGAATGCTCTTCTCCCAGTATTGGCATGGCTCACCGCTCCCCACCTTCAGGTCTTTGTTCACATGTTTCTCAGTGAGCCCTCCCTGACCCTCCTATTTAGAAGTGCAGGCCAGGCACAGTGGCTCACACCTGTAATCCCAGCACTTCAAGAAGCTGAGACGGGAGGATTGCTTCCCTGAGCAACACAGCGAGACCCCCATCTCCATAAAAATTTTTTTTAAAATATTAACTGGATGTGGTGGCATGTGCTGTGGTCTCAGCAACATGGGAGGCCAAAGTGGAAGATCGCTTGAGCCCAAAAGGTCAAGACTGCAGTGAGCCATGATAGCACCACTGCACTCCAGCTGGGGAGGCAGAGTGCGACCCTGTCTCTAAAAAAATAAAAATAAAAGTGCAACCTCTCCCCTGGCAGACAGCCCTTATTTTTTTCTAGAGCCCTTCCTTAACCCTGCCTACTTCCCCAGGGCTCTAGAAAATGTCCCACTTCTGCCAGGTGCGTTGTCTCACGCCTACAAGCCCAGCACTTTGGGAGGCCGAGGCAGGTGAATCATGAGGTCAGGAGTTCGAGATCAGCCTGGCCAACACATGGTAAAACCCTCTCTCTACTAAAACTACAAGCATTAGCCAGGTGTGGTGGTGGGTGCCTGTAATCCCAGCTACTCGGGAAGCTGAGGCAGGAGAATTGCTTGAACCCGGGAGGCAGAGGTTACTGTGAGCCAAGATTGTGCCACTGTACCCCAGCCCGGATGACAGAGTGAGACTCTGTCTCAAAAAAAAAAAAAAAAGAAAAGCCCCGCCTCCCACCAAAAGTAAGACCACAAAGACAGATCTTCATCTCTTTTGCCCACTCCTGTATCTCAGAGGCTAGAAGTAGTAGATGCTCAAGAAATATTTGAAAAATGAAGGAAGAAAGCCAGAGCCCCACATGGGTGGGGCTGAGTGGAAGGCTAGGTGGAGGCCTCCACTCCAGGGCAGGAGCCAGCCAAGGGCAAAAACAGAAAAGTCAACCCTGTTTTCCAGACAGGTCCCAGCCTGGTCAACAGAACCTGCCAAGGCACGGATGGTGGAGGCTTGGATCTGGTGCCAGGATCTCTTCCCACCCAAAAGCCCTCCCTTCTCCCCACCCTGGATCCAGCCGTACCTTCCAGCGCCTCTTCATGAGATATTTCTTAAGCAAGATCTGGGACTTAAGGCGTCGGTTACAGCGCTTGGCTTTCTCCGCCAGGTTGTTGAGCCAGGGGTGGGCGAGACACTGGGCAGCGCTCATCCGGGCCCTGGGGGAGGGCAGCATGGTGATGGTAGGCAGCATGCTCGTGAGGCCCCAGGGGCTCTGCTGGCCTCTCCACCTGGCTCCCGCCCTGCTGGCACACAGACACGCTAAGCTTACACACACAGAGTTCAGCTTCTAGGGTGAGCCTCACCTCTGGTCCTTGACTATGAGGTTGGAGACAAAGTCTTTGGCCTCGTCTGATACGGCCTCAAAGGTCTCTTCGTCAAAGTACCAGTTGCCAGATAGGACGTTGTTTAGGGTCTCTGTGTCGTCATCTCCCAGGAAGGGGGAGAGGCCACTCAGCCTAGAGGGAGGGGATAGCAGGGGGCAGGGAGGTGAGATTGGAGGTGCTGAGTCACCTTCGGGGGTAGGAAACAGGGGCAGGTCCCAGGAGGCAGCACCATGTGCTGAAAAGACCCCCAGCCTCTCGTGGGACAGACCTGGGTTTGAATCTGGCTGGGTGACTTTGGGCAAGTCACTTCCCCTCTCTGAGCCTCACTCTTCTCATCTGTAAAATGGGCATAATCATCCCAGCTTCCCAGGTGACAGTGAAGATGAGGAATGACGAGTGCAAGGCATGTGGTGAGCACATGGGAAATGACCACTGCCCCTCTGCCCGCCCCAGGTCATCTGAGATCTGCTGTCCAGATGCTATGCCCTTACAGGGACCTTGGTTTTTCCATCTATAAAATGGGTACCACATTCCCCTTTCCTATTCTCCCTAGTGCTCCCAACCCCAGCAAACCCCTGACTGAGGGATCAGGGAGGTGGGACCACCTTACCAGGACCCCAGAGCCAATCTTGGCCTCGGCCACTCACCCCCATGCCCCACCAACCCCACAAACACTGCCCGCCTCGGAGCTCACAGCATGTAGGTGATCACCCCCATACTCCACATGTCTGTCTTATCGGAGATTTGGTCATAATTCACCACCTCAGGTGACAGGAACTCCGGGGTCCCGAAGTTCACCTTCAGCTTCTCGTTGGGGTTATACCTGGGGGTGAGACCAAGGGCTCAGAACACAGCTCCTGGCATGTTCCCATGGCCCCCGCCACCCCACCTCTGTCTCCTGCCAACCTCAGAGGCTTGTCCTGCCCTCCCCAACCCACCCAGGTGGTACCTCCGTGCCAGCCCGAAGTCAATGATCTTCACCAAATGCCCCGTGGTGTTGACACACAGGATGTTCTCTGGCTGAGGAGAAAGGGGGTGGGCTGGGTTAGCCTCTGACCCAGCTCACCCCCCATCTCCCACCAGGTCCATGTGAGTCCCAGGCTCCCTGAGGCAGAGGCCCAGGCTGCCAGAGTGGGCAGCTGCCAGAGACCTCCAGCCCTGCCTGCTCTGGGCACAGAGAGCTTGAGGCAAGTCCCCAAGAGGGACTTGTATGAGGCCTTAAAGCACAGGACCCACTGCCAGGGGTTCGGGTGAGATTTCCCTCGTCTAAGGCCATGAAAGGACAACCATATGCTTTTTTATTTGAGATGGAGTTTCGCTCTTGTTGCCCAGGCTACAGCGCAATGGTGCGATCTCAGCTCACCGCAACCTCTACCTCCTGGGTTCAAGCAATTCTCCTGCCTCAGTCTCCCAAGTAGCTGGGATCACAGGCATGCGCCACCATGCCCAACTAACTTTGTATTTTTAGTAGAGACGGGGTTTTTCCATATTGGTCAGGCTGGTCTCGAACTCCCGACCTCAGGTGATCCGCCCACCTTGGCCTCCCAAAGTGCTGGGATTACAGGTGTGAGCCACCGCACCCGGCAGAACAACCACATTCTAGCAGTTCTGAGGATAGGGAAAGGAAAGCCTGTTGAGAGGAGGCATGACGGCCCGCTACTCCCCACGCCAGGCTGGGGGGCCAGTGCAGGGCCACCACCAGATACATGAAGCTCCAGAGAGCAGAGAAAGAAGATGCCAGCTCAGTTCCTGAGAGGAAGCCTCTCAGAACCCAGGGCTTCACTCCAGGGTCACTGGAAGATGCGCTGCTCCTGTCTCCCCAGTTAGTGATGACGCTGAGCTGCAAAACATGAGGCCCCACACCACTCACTTCCTCGCCTTAGCTGACCAACCCTCCCCGAAGGCCTAAGAGGCACACGCTGTTACCTCGAGAGCAAACTGTGACATTGGGATACTATTACCATCCATTCCCATTGGACAGCTGAGAAAGCTGAGGCTCAGACACAGAAGTGACTTGGTCACAGTTGCCCAGCAAGGAAGCAACAGAGCCAGGATTTGAACGCAGGGCTGACTCCAGCACCGGCCTTGTGATGTTCCTCTCCCACCACTGACCCTGCACTCTGGAGCAAACGTAACACGACAGGGTTGGCTCTTCCAGGGTGAAGACCATCTTCTCCTGGCCTCCCAGGTCCCACTCTCAGGGTCTAACAACGGCACCCAGTAGGGGCTCAGCCAAGGCTCAGGGGGAACCCGTGTCCCATGCACGAGTAAACACGTGGATGAAGTGACTGTATGTCCAGATTCTGTCCACTCTGGGCCTCCATTTCCTCTTCCTATCACACAAGGACTCAGGGCTAATCTGAGGTTGCAGGTATAAACATTTTTAAGTTAACAATGGTTCAAAGGCAGGAGATTTTGTACAAAACCCTGAATTCCAGCGTCTCCTAAACACTGGAAGCCCTGGCCACATGGGCCACACGCCTTGGAGCAAGTTGCCACTGACACCCTGAGACGGGACGACAGTCCTCCAGCTCTCCCATGATCGCTGCCGCCCCCTGCCATCCCTCTCATTCAACATGTTCTTGGTATTTGTCTGGGCTCTGTGGGCATTTGATTCAAGTCCCCTGAGGAAACGCTCTCTGAAGGCATATTTAGGACTGATCGATTCACTTAGAGCAGATACTAATGATTTTAATAGCTTGGCCTGGTGTCCCAAAAAACAGGAAAGAAAAGAAGGGTCCCACGGTACAAGCATTTAGGGGAATGAAGCAGACTCAGTTCTCCTTTCGGAGATTCTCAGTCTACCAACGAGAGGCCCTCAGAAGCCCTGCAGCCAAGAGACCCAGGACATGGCCTTTGGGCTGGGGTGCACTCAACCTACTTGACTATGAAATACTTTTCTGATGAAAAACCTATTGTTATCCTGAAAAAAATACATTTTAGAAGGTAGAGGCCCATGACTGAGCTTCTCAGAGCACTGCATTTTAACTGGGGGACCCAAAGAAACGAGCCTTCACAAGGGAAAGGCAGGCCTGCAACATCATAGCGCAGGCACCAACTGCCCCCGGCTCAGTGGAGGGACTGCCATCTGCCCAGTAACTCAAGACTCACCCTTGACCCTTTCTTTTCCTAACCCCTACCCATGCATACCCTCAGCACATTAGATTGGCTCTATTTCCCAAATGTATCCTCCATCAGGCCCCTTTCTCTCCCCTCCCCCACTGCCAGTCTGGCTCAAGCCCCCGGCATCTCTCTCCTGCCTTACTTACTCCGTCAGCCTCTAAATTCCCTGCATCCACTCTGGCCCTACTGAAACCCACCTCCTCACCCTGTTTGTGACCTCCTCTGTCCATGGCAGCGATACTAACACACCTAATCCAGGGGGCTGTTGGGCAGACGGCACCCTCACTCATACAGCACCGGGCATAGAGCAAACCTGGGACAGGTGTCAGAGGCGGCAACAGCATCTTCTGCCTGCTTCAGACCCATGCCGACTTCAAGTTCACCCAGTGCAATTCCTCATTACTTTCATGTATTTTCTCATATAGTTTTTGTTGCTTAAAATGATCTATTTAGTTAGTCATTGTTTTACGAGTGTCTGTTTCCCCTGGAGGCTCCATAAGACAGGGACCATTTCCTTCATAGTCCCTATAGTATCCAGCACATGCTTCTTGAATAAATGAATGAAAGTATCAGCATGTGCTTTTCGAATGAATGAATGAAAATATCACCCACTTTGCTGATGGGTGCTCACACGCTTCCACATTAAGATTCCATGTCCTCCACTAGCCTTGCCACTTGACCCATAGCCCTGACACCTGCCATTGGGACCGCCAATACCCTGCGCTCCTGCCGCCCTTGCCTGCCGCATGCCCAGAGCTCCACAATGAGCTCTGGACAGCTACCAACAACCGATTGGAGTTGGTGCAATGTATAAAGTCTATCTGCTCTTCCTGACCTACTATGTGCACAGTACTGAGCAAGGTCAGAAGAGGGATATCAGACCAGGTCCAGTGGGTAACGCCTGTAATCCCAGTACTTTGGGAGGTCAAGGCGGGTGGATCACTCGAGGTCTGGAGTTTGAGATCAGCCTGGCCAACATGGTGAAACCCATCTCTACTAAACTTACAAAAATTAGCCTGGTGTGGTGGCACATGCCTGTAATCTCAGCTACTTGGGAGGCTGAGGCAGGAGAATCACTTGAACCCAGGAGGCAGAGGTTGCAGTGAGCCAAGATTGTGCCACTGCACTCTAGCCTGGGCAACAGAGTGAATCCTGAAAAAAACACATTTTAGAAGGTAGAGGCCCATGACTCCATCTCAAAAAAAAGAAGAAGGATATCAATATTCTTTCAAGAAACACTTTTGTTAGCATCTACCTCATGCACATTGCTGCACTGACTTATTTGAGAGCTCTAAGAATGCAGGGATTTTTATCTGTTTGGTTCACCACAGGATCTCCACCACCTAGAGCACTGCCTGGCATAAAGCAGGCCCTCAAGAAATATTAGTTGATTTTGAATAGAAGATCAGACATGCATAGTACCTATCATGGGCCACCACTGTGGCAGGTGCTATTACAACACTTAGTAGCCACTTGTCTGTGCAACACACTGAGCTTGGGGCTCACAGGACTGCAAAAGGCCTTTCAACAAATACTTAGTACTAGACTAGAACTTCCATGAAAGCTGGGACCTTGTCTTCTCTCTCTCTCTCTCTCTCTCTCTCTCTCTCTCTCTCTCTCTCTCTCTTTCTCTCTCTCTCTCTCTCTCTTTGCTGTGTCCCCGGCTCCTGGTACTTGGTAAGTGTTCCATAAAACTTTTCTGACTCTGAAGGGAAGGATAGATGAAGGAACAGAGGGAGGGATGGAGGGTGGGGGATGGCTGGTGACAGCACTCATCTCAGGGGGTCGGATGCTGCCCCTGACCCTTCTCAGGAGGCCCCAGTCCAATACCTTGAGGTCCAGGTGCAAAACCCTCATCTTGTGCATGAAGAGGATCCCGTCACAGATCTGCCTGACAAACACCATGGTGTCCACCTCGGTCAGCTGGTAGTCCTCATCCACAATCCTCTCGAAGAGCTCTCCGCCCTCGATGCTGTGTGCACAGACCCCTCCACGGCTTGCTCTGTGCCTGCTGGTACCCCCGCCCGGCCCCTACCCCCACTGCAGGCACTCACTACTCCATGAACAGGACGATCTCATGCGGGGTCTCAATGGCTGCATAGAGCTGGATCAGATTGCGGTGATTCAGCTGGTTCATGACCTCGATCTCCAGCAACACCATTTCCTGGGGACCAGGGAAGTCAAGGGTACCGGCCGGACAACATCACTCCCTGCCGCCCACCCTTGAGCAGGCCTGCTGGCCTTTCCCGGACCACTGCCCCGGCTCCTCTTTGCTGGTCCCCTTGTCTCTCCTCTCCCCCAACATCTGTGGTCCTCATCACTCCAAGTCATTCCTGCTGGGACATCTTCCTTCTGCTGCTCTTCTCCTGAGTACTGACATACTGAGGGTTCCACCCTCCCCCTCATCCCTTCCCTCTCCCTGCTCTCTCCCTGGGCATTTGCATCAAGTCTCATGACTTTACATTTTATCCAAAGTCATCAGTTTCCAAGTACATATGTCAACCTTGAGCACTCCATTGAACTCAAGACTCCAATTATCTCCAACTGTCCACTTGCCTTAGTTTTCTAAAACATTTCAAATCTATCATGTCCAAAATTAAACCCTTGACATTACCCCTTCCCTACAATTGAATTGCTCTCAGCTTGCCCGGCAGCAAAAGTACCCTCACGCTGTGTCCAAGTGTGCAGGACAAAAGTTAGGAGCTGTCCTAGGTTGTTCCTTTACTCCTGCATCCTCACACCCCACATCCAACCCAACTCTTCAGCATATTTACCTTCAAGCTAGATGATACATCCAGTCATTCTCACCTCCTCCACCGCTGCCTTCCTAGTCTAAGCCACCATTATTTGTCATACCTTCAAGCTAGATGATACATCCAGTCATTCTCACCTCCTCTACCACTGTCTTCCTAGTCTAAGCCACCATTATTTGTCACTTTCAGAAAGTCGCAAGCCAGCTGTCATATCGGTAGGCTGATATATCAGCTGTCGTAAGAATACTTACACCATGGGAATTGGAAAATGCTGTAAATCAGGCCTCGCCCCACACCTGCCTTACCCAGAGCCAGTGTTTAAACACTAACACCTAAGCACTATAGGAGGAAAGTTTTGAAGGCCAGAGATAGCCGGAGGTGCCAGAGAGTGAGGTTCGGGGCATCCCAGGCAGAGACTGCAGTGTGGGCACAGGCCTCGCAAAGCGCTGGGATTACAGGCGTGAGCCACAGCGCCCGGACGTTTGCGTGTTGTTGTTGTTGCTGTTGTTTTGCTTTATGTTTCAGCTGTCTCTCCCTCCACTCCAGCATGTCAGCCCACGAAGGCAGGGATGTTTTTAGTTCACTGACATTTCCCCAGCCCCTGACCCAGTGAATGGCAGAGGAAAAGCACTCAATAACTATCAATGGATAACTGACTCCCATTCATTGAGCCGCAGGTAGGTACTGAGCATCTACACTGAGCTGGAGCCTGTAATAGAGGCCTGGGACCTAGGAGTCAATGATACGGATCCAGGCCTTGTCAAGTGGGAGAGACAGAGCAGGACGTCATCACATAGAGAATGCACTCCTGGCTGGGCGCGGTGGCTCACCCGTGTCATCCCAGCACTTTGGAAGGCTGAGGCGGGCAGGTCACAGGCTCAAGAGTTCGAGACCAGCCTGGCCAATATGGTGAAACCCTGTCTCTACTAAAAATACAAAAATTGGCCAGGCATGCTGGTGTGCGCCTATAGTCCCAGCTATTCGGGAGTCTGAGGAAGAACAATCACTCGAACCCAGGAGGCAGAGGTTGCAGTGAGCTGAGATTGTGCCACTGCACTCCAGCCTGGGTGACAGAGCAAGACTCCATCTCAAAAAAAAAAAGAAAGAAAGAAAAGAAAATGCACATCTTAGAGCCACGATGGGGACTCATGGCTGCAGCAGCCGGAGCTGCTTCTCATGCTCTTGCCAGGCTCGGGCCTGTGCCCACACTGTGGCCTCTGCCTGGGATGCCCAGAACCTCACTCCCCGGCACCTCCGGCTATCTCTGGCCCTCAAGCCTTTCCTCCCATAGTCCCCTCTGCCTGAAACTCTGTCCCTGCCTTCTCCACTGGAACACCTCCCCATTCCTCAAAGCCCTCACTCAAAGCCCTGACTCTGACTCCTTGGCCTGAGTCAGAAGCCCTTCCTGAACCCCCACATGCTACCCCGCAGTTTCCTTGAGTGACAGCTCTGATCACACAAGGCTGCTATTACCTCCTCACACAGCAGACTCCCTCACCCTGCCTGCCTGCATCCACTCATTCCTTGAACAAATGCTGCTCAGGGCCTCCTCTGAACCCAGCCCAGGGTGGGCACTAGAGGCAGAGCTCTAGACTACGCTTGTTGACCTTGGCATCAGCTCCCTGAGGGCGGGGGCCACATCCACTTCACTCCAGGACCCCCAGTGCCCAGCACAGGGCCTGGCCCAGAGCCCACGCTCACCAGTATTTGTTGAACTGAACCAGAGGGGGCATGAATATCCTGTGCCTACAAGGGAAGCCCCCAGATAAGTTCACTAACTGAAGTATTTGGTTACGGGTGGGGACCTCACACCCTGCAGCAGGGCTGTCTGTCCATCTCTCTATCTGTTCAGCATTTTCACTGCAACAGACTCCATGCCAGGCCCCGGGTTCAGCAGCGCCGGTGCAGGGAGGCAAGAGGTGCCCACTCCAAGGGTCCTCTCCCTGTTCTGGGCAGCCTGCGCCCCCCTTACCTTGTCTTTGGGAGTCTGTTTCTTGATGACCTTGGCTGCCAGCTTGAGGCCTGTGGCTTTCTCCATGCAGGTACAGACTGCCCCAAACTTGCCGCTGGAAAGAGAAGAGGTTGTGAGTGAGGGCATCCCAAAGCCCACCAGGGTCAGTGGCATTCTTTGCTCTGCTCCTAACTTGGTCCCAGACCCAGTGGTGCCTCTGGATCCCCCTTGGTGAGATGGGAGCACTCACCCCAGCCAGCCCTGACTCCCTCCTGAAGCTGTGAGCTGTTCTGCCAGAACAAGGGCTGAAGCAGGTTCTTTGAACCACACAAGCCACATGCACGGGAAGGGCAGGCATGTAGGGAGGATGGCCCTGGGATGCAACCATTAGAGGTTTAGAGTAGGCAGGCCCTGGGCCCTGGGGTAGGGCACCTCCAGGCAGAGGGAGGATCTGCAGAGGTACAAGACTGAGGCATGGCTTTTTACAAAGCAGGAATCACCATGAGGGGGTCAGTGTGGTGCCTGGAGCTGAGACAGACGGGAAAATGCTGAGTATCTCCTACGGAAGCACTGAGTGGCTGATGGTGCATCTGAGTAAGTAACAGCAACAGCAGGTGATGTGAGTGCACATCAGCATGTGACAGCTGTGCACAGTGTGTGTACCACACAGGGGTGAGCATGTCCGCATGGCCATGTCTAAGCGGGGTGTGTCTGGGTCTTGCACAGGGAAAATGTGAAGCCACGGGAGCCCAGTGCTCTCTCTGTCCATGAATGTGCAGTTGGGGTCCCAGATCTCACCCTCCAAGTGCCTCCTTGGAGTTCATGCTGAATTCACTGTTGACATTCCCGGTCCTCAGCTCCACCATGCGGTGAGGGAAGGGGGCCGGGGGTGGCGGGCAATCATCTGGGGGACAGAGCACAGCCCTCATGGTCAATGCCAGGGACTACTGAGGATTCCCTTGGCACTACCCCCTCCTGATGGCCTAAACCCCATCTGCGGAAGTTAAGTTCACCAAGTGATACCTGGGGGACACCTGGCTCCAGGATAGGGGCTGTGGGGCCCAGTTTCCAATGTTAGTTCACAGAGTGGCCATGGGAGGCCTCTGCCCCTATCAGAGAGGACCCAGTTTCTCCCAGCAGAACAAATGGAATGGGAGCTTGGACTTCTTGGACCCTCTGCATTATAAGGCACGAGGACTCCATCCCAAACTACTTGCATTTCCACCAAAACCAATCAAACACACACAACAGCTGTAAAGCGGAACGCCCGGCAGTGGGGTTGCTCTGTCTCAATGATGGCGTAGGTGGTTGGACCTGCCCACCCGCCACCCTAATAACACCGCACGCTGGCCGGTCAGACCACCCAGGGCGGGGCGGGACCAGAGACCAGGCTGTTTAGTGGGAAGATGTCGCCACCTAGCGGCAAGTCTGGGGAACCTCGCTCCCTGAAGGCCGGCAGGCTGTCATCAGGAATGGAAACCTCTTTATAAATAGCAAGAGGTGGCAGGGAAGCCGGGCTGGAGATAAATCAGACGGCCTTTGGAGGTAGTTCAGATCCCGTCACCCTGGGATGTGATTTCGGGGCGGGGCGGAGGTCTCTGCGGCTGCTGGGGGCGGAGGCAGGGCTCCTGGCTGCCGCCCAGCCGCCAGGTCCTCCCACCCTGTCTGGGTGGCACGGTGCCGCTCACCAGGCCGGCTGGCAGGTGTCCCAGGGCAGGCAGGGGGGTGTCAGGACACTCTGGGCTCTCCTGACCCCATCTCACCCCACCCCCAGCCGTGCCGCACCCCTGCCCAGGCCCTTTCCCTATTCACCTGTTGGCCAAGCTCACTTACGCTCCGTGCTCTCTGCAGCCCACAAGTAAGCCACCCGCTGCTTGTCTAATCATCAATGAAGGCCACTCCACAGTCCTGCGCCATTGCACATGCCCAGCTTCCTTGGTCACTGCTCCCACACACAGGCACCTGTGCTCCTCTGCTCATGAACCCTCTATAGCTCCCATGACCCCGCCCCACTATGCAGTTTAGTTACTAAGCCTGGCATTTGAGCCCTTCTACAGGTTGACTCTAGATTCCATTGCCCAGCAAGTTTGTGTTGCTCCAATAAGCTGCCTGATCTTTCTCTTTTTTTTTTTTAACCCCATTTTAGTCAAAGTAGAAGAAAGTCAAAAGTGGGCTCTGGAGTCTGGGTGGCCTGACGGGTTCAAATCCTGTCTTCACTATATTTTTGGGCAGTTCATTTTCCCTTTTCTGAGCCTTCCTTTTCCCACTATCAAAAGGGAATTCTAAATTTAAACATAAAAATAAATAAGATTGAAAAAAGCCAGGCATGGTTGTACATGCCTGTAGTCCCAGCTACTCGAAGGCTGAGGCGGGAGGATCACTTGAGGCTGGGAGTTTGAAGCCAGCCTGGGCAACATAGCAAGACCTTGTCTTTTAAAACCAACAAATGAATAAATATACATTAAAAAGGTAATACTTTCTGGAGTTGTGTGACCCTTAGATGAATGGGCCTGGGTAAAGCGCGGCTCAGGGCAGTTCAGACCTCCGAATAGGGAGACTTGGGACTGACAGCCCCTTTCCCTCCCACTGGCCCCAGGGCAGCCCCAGCCCCCACTTGCCCCTGGCCTACCCAAAATCTGGAAGCAGTCCTCCTCCCTGGCTGTGAGACTGAGGGCCTGCCCAATCTCGGATTTCTCTGAGGGAACAGCCTGGAACTCGATCCCCTTCGAGGTGTCCCCTTGCACCTTAGCCTGGCCAGCCTGGCCTGGGGTTTTCTCTCCCACTTCCTTCTGGCTCTCTGCCAGGATGTTCTTTCCTTCTTCTGCCTTGGCTGGCCTGGGATCCGTGGGGCCGTGGGTCATGGGCACCCCTTCAAAGGTGAGCTCTGATGCCCCACTTGGGGGCTTCTTGGCCAGCGGCTTCTCAGAGCTAGAAGGTGAGAACACAGAGGTGAAGCCCTCAGCAGCCACAGCCTGTGGCCTCAGGAAGTCTCAATGCAATCGGCAGAGCTCATACAACCCCACCCCGAATGCATGGTGTAATACCAGCCAAATTCACTTGGTACAAAACTGAGGGATGTTCATGGCTGTGGTCATTATCTTGGCTACCAACACACTAATAGATAATTAATAATTATTAATAGGACTATTGATATGGTCGATCATCATGTAGATACATCTAGGGAGTTACATAGCTCTTGATTCATAACAATGGTTGTGATATAATCGACATTAATACATAATTATCAAATTGATATGGTAAGTGCTATTATTGTGGCTTGCACTATATCATGAATGACCTCGTTAGCATTCAGATAAGTACAACTGATTGCATCACAGACGTGCTCTATTTTGGTTATGAAAATATTATCAATGATCCTCCAGTCTGGTTATTAGTCATCTTTTCATATCTTAATAATTACATCAGGAAGAACAAGGAAATGCTGCATGTCCCAGGAAATAGCCTTTTGCCTGACACCTCAATCCTGCCCTTGGCTAGACCCAAGCCCATGGAGTAAGGGGAACTCTGGAGCCTGGAAGCCTAGAGAAGGGATGTCCAGCCTAGGTGGTCTTTGAGGATCTCTCTTGTCTGACATTCCAGTCCTCTATGCATTATGGCAAGCTTCTGGTTTCTACAGAGGACAAGGTGGTAGAGGCAATGTGCAGGACAGCAGAAGCCAAATGTCAGAACTACCCTCCCCAGCACTGACTGTGATGACAACCATGCCTAACACAAGGGAATGAAGCAGGGCCCCCGGGGATAGAGCCACAGGACCCCTCCCCACTCCCAGGAGAGGGTATTCACCTGGAGATGATGGCGGGACAGCTGGGGCTATGCAGAAAGGCCGGTGAGCCCCTCCTGGCTGCTGCTTGGCCCTCTGCTGCCTTCTTGCTCACCCTGGGGTCTCCAGGATCCTGGCTGCCTGAGGCTCCCTGCTCAGCCTTGGACTTCTTGACATTGGCCTCGGCTGTCGCAGTCTGCTGAGGCAGAGCTGCTGGGAGCCCAGCACTGCCCTCCGCGGGCCCCCCACCCCTATCGCTCTCTCCCTCGTGGCCTTGGCTGCTAGCTGAGGGTTGGGCCAGGGTACCACACCCTTTCTCTGGGGCAGGGGCTTTGGCATCTTTCTTCAGGGTGGGTGGACCAGGAGCTTTCTTTGGGTCTGGGGGGCCAGGGTCTTTCCCGGCAGCCAGAGGTTCTTCACTTGTGGGACCTTTAGGTGCCTTGTCTGCAAAGGAGGTGAGACACCCATCAGGATCCACCCTCCTTTCCCTCCCTCTCCACCCAGGCTGGGCAGAGACCAGCTCTGGGTCCAGGTCACCACCCAGGCAACAATTTGCAAGTGCTTGTCCCACTGAGTCTCTGGGGCCACTTAATGGGCCCTAGAGATGGGCTGCCGGGACCTTGGAGGGCCTCTGTGGGAGGCGTCCAGCCCTTTGGGTTGGCCTTGGTGGCCCCACCATCCCTTGCCCTGACTGTTTACGTGCATCTCCAGCAGCCATCCCTGGTGGCTTTACATTTTCCTGGTCTCTCCAGGAAGGGCTTCATACAGGCCCTGGACCCAGCCCAACTTTAGCCAGAGACTCCTCTGATTTCTGGGTCCCCCATGTGCCATGCAAAGAAGGCTTGGGCACAGAACTCCCACTAAGGAACCTTCCCAGCCCTGGATTCAAACCCCACTTCCCAAGCTCCTCCCTCCTCTCCTGTCCCAGCTTGGCACCTGTTGACGGGCTCTGAATTCCCAGCTCAACTGTTCCATTTTCTGTCGCCATGAGGTAGGGAGGCGTGTGCTGCTGCTTGTCTAACTCAAGTCTTTCTAGCTGCAGAAACAAGAGCAGGGTGTGTCAGGCTCTCCGATTCCTCCTCTCATCTGGCTGCAATGAGACAGGAAGCCAGGAAGCTGAGGCCTGCTGAGGGGACAGAGGTACCTGGAGCAGAGAGGGGCAACCTGGTGGCCGTCTGTCTCCCAGCGGCTGCTCAGGAGCAGTCCTGGGCAGTTGTAAGGGACTGGGCCGGGTGGGCAGAGGCGGAGGCAGGGGTGTGGGCAGTGGAGGCGGGGACAGAGGAGAGGATCTCTTACACCAGGGGCCATACAGCTAGGGCTGCCACCACCTGTCACTCTTGGCCCCCGTTCAGAGGACACGGCATTCTTCCCATGGCCCAACTCAGGGGAGAATGGTGTTGGAACAAGCGGGAAGAGAAAAGGGAGGTGTATCTGGGGCCCTGGGGAGCAGCCCTTTCCCCAGGCCTTGCTCAGTATCCCTGACTTGGACAGGATCAGAGGGGGCCTGGAAGAAGAGAGGTACTCAGGCAGGGCTCAAGGGCAAGACCATGCCCAGGCTGAGCCCTGGCTCTGCCCACCTGCATGCCACATCTCCGGGGGCTCCCCAGAACCTGGCTAGAGTCACAAAGTCCCAGGGATAATCACCCTGACCCTGGCGTCCAGCTCTGTGCCCCTGACATGGACCTACTTGGATCATCTTTGGGTAAGAAAACGTGTCCATAGGTCTGAAAGCTTTTTCTTTTAAAACTGTCCTTTTCTTGGGCTCCTGGGGACATGGGAGCTGCCCTGAGGAACCATGGGAGATGGACAGTGCTCTGTGTCTCTCCTCGAGCTCACCCAGTTCTCGCCCATGATCCACGTGGAAGAGGGGACTGGCAGAGAGTCTTTTCAAGGATCCTCCACTACAGTCGTAGCCCAAGGGGCACTCTAGCCCGAAGTGTTCAAGCTGAGATGGGATAGGGAGAGCTGTGATCCAAGGAGCCTTCCATCACCCAGAGCCTTTCTCAGAGGGGGCCCTTGAGAACTGGCCAGAAGCTGGGTGCATTAGAAGAAGCTGTAGAGGCCAGATGCAGTGGCTCACACCTGTAATCCCAACACTTTGGAAGGCTGAGGTAGGAGGATCACTTGAGGCCAGGAGTTAGAGACTGGCCTGGACAACATACCAAGACCCCATCTCTATATTTTAAAAAGTAAAATTAAAAGAAGTAGCTGTAGAGTGGTTGTCCAGGTTCAGGTCCTGATGGCAGCAAACCAGTCACTTCAGTTCATGGCCTTGGCTCCTCTATCAAATGGGAAGTCAATGGAAAACCCCTTGAGGAGAGAAAAGAGAGAGAAGGCAGCCCCTCTTCACAGTGGGGAAACAGGGACCTGTACAAAAAGATTGAGGAAGCTGTTAATGAACTGACAAAAAGTGACCACCACAGTGCGGTGGGGAGCAAGGTGCAAAGTAGCACTAGAGTGTGCTATCATTTGTGCAAAAGGAGAGGAGAATAATATACACTATTTCACTTTATTCACAGAAGAATTTATGTGGTAGGATAAGGAACTGGGCCCAGGGGTGGGAGGGAAACATCACTGTATATACTTTTACTTTTTTGTTTGAACCATGAACTATGTGAACAGGTTACTATTCAAAATGAGGGATGTTTTTTTCTTTTGGTGAGCAAATGTCAAGGGTTTTTGGTATAAGCTGGTAAAACCAGAGTTGGAGCTCCTTCCCCAGTCTTGACTACTTTTGCTTTCCCTGGCTGTCCTCTCCAGGCCTGGCCCTCCTCTCCTCCATTTCTCTTCTTTAAGGTCCAGCTGACAGCCTGTCTTTTCCAGGAAGCAAAAGTAGCAGCTGATGCCTCTATGGAGGTGGCATGTACCTGGCCTCACTCTGCATGCAGTCATGTGGATCCACCCAAGTGATCTTCAGAAGAACCCAGTGCGGTGGGTACTACAGAGACGGGAAACAAAGGCATGGAGAGGTTAGGTAATCACTCAAAGTCACACAGCTTGGAAGGGGCTGAACTGAGTGAGCCCTGAACCCAGGTCCCCGGCAGAAAGGGAGCTCCCACTCCCGAGCACCTGCCACTCATTTTATCCATCTTGCCTTTAAGCATCATCTTGATCACTCTGCAGGGAGCACTCATCCCATTTTCTGGATGAGAATGAGGAGAGTTAAAGGAATCAGTAGCTTGCTGAAAGTCACTCGGCAAGGAAGGGAGTTGAGCTTGGAATGTAGTTCTTCAAAGTCCAAAATCCTCTGTTCCCAGCCTGTGCCTCGCCACCTTCTCCCCGCTGGGTAACTTCTTTGGGGATCTTGTAGCATTCACAAGGTTGAAACGTTTCCTGTCCATGCCGATCATTAGGACCTCCTGGCCCTCTATCTGGCCGAGAGCATGTTCTAGATTAATTTGGAATGTTGGGCCCCCCACTTCTGGCCTCCCTGCAGTGTCCCCACGGATCCTACCATTGGTTGACACTGTCTGGCAGCCCCCTCAAGGGCAGGGGCTAAACACATCCCCAGCACAGAGTGGACTTGCCTGTGGGTGTCTGATGAGTAAATAAGTGAGTCACCAGCAGGCTCTAGATGGGGTTCGCAGGGTTACCTTGCTATGCTGACCCTGCTGGCATCTCCTTGTTATTACTGTGGTTATCAACACCAGTCATTTATTGAGTGCCTTCCAAGGTCCAGGCCTGACTATGACAAAGATCCAGCTCCCTGGATCCTCAGAAGGGACTATAGGGGCCAAGTGTTAGACCATTTGAAAGGTGTGGAAACTGATGCTCAGAGAGGGAATTGGCTTATCCCCATAGTCACTCAGCTATTGAGTGACCTCAAACTACCCACATTCAAATCCAGAGCCACCTCCCAACGAGACCAAAATCCAGGCTGGGACAACTTCAGGGGCATTAGTGCTACTTTTGTTATAATTACTAGTGACAAATAATAACTCTTATTGAACTCTTCATAAAATGGGCCAGGCCCTGGGGTAAGCAGCTTCATGAGTATCCTTCCTTCAGTTCTTCCATCCCTACCATGCAATGACTGGGAGATCTGTCAATGAAGTGCTGTGACCTGTAACTGTGAGCCTGGAACAGCGGCTTCACTTGTTCCCTCATCCATAAGAGCACCTGCCTCACGGGAGGTATGCAAGGCACTAGAACAGTGCATGCCTGCATAGCAAGTGCTATATAAATGTCAGCTCTTTCATCCCCATTTCACAGATGTGACAGAAAAACTGAGTCACAGGGCAAAGTCACAGAGTTGGGACTGGACCCATCTAACCCAAGGTGCTGCTCATAACCATTCTGCCCCATTGCCCCCCTCTCACAGCATGGCTGGAAGATTTAGCCAGCACTCATGTGTAGAGTGCTTGGCACAGTACCTGCAGCACTATGGGGGCTCAATAATGTCGTGGACACCCCAGGTAGAGGGTTTAGCTGTTCCGGCCAGCTTCCCTGCAGTGCCTCCCACTGGGATGACAGGCTGGCCTGGTTCCGAATCTACTAATCTACTACGGGATTGCCTGCTCCAGCCAGCTGCTCCCTGGGAGTCCCCAAGCTTCTCAGCACTCCCTTGGAGGCACAGGGGTGGGGCACGGGAAAGCTTCCTCCACCCACCTAGGGGCTGCCAGAGCCCCTGCCCACCCTTAAGAAGGGGCTTCCCCGCCATGCATCAGCTGTGCAGACACCCTCTTTGCCTCTACAGGGGCAGGACAGGAAGTGGGGCAATGCCAAGACCAATTAATCCCGCCAGGGGAATTAAGGTCAGCAGGATGCCATTATGCCTGTTGGATTTAACAAGCCCAGAGGGAAGGTTTCTCCAGCCAGAGTTCACGGCTCCTTAGGCCTCTTGCCCTGCGTAGCTCTGCCTTCCAGGAGTCGAGGCTTCCAGGCTCACCTAGCTCTGGAAGAATGCGTTGGGGGTGAAGGGGTTAACTCCGCCCAGGCACTGCTTCCTTGGCTCCGGAGAGGAAATCATTCCAGCCAAGAGGCTTTAAAAGGACCTGTTCGGAGGAGACATGCCCAGTCTGACCCTCTCCCTGCTCAGCTGTGATGGAAAATCCAAAGAGTTGAGCAACAACCTTCCTGACTCCAAAGAGTGCAGCCAACTCCCTCACAGCCTTCCCTCTGCTCCTGTTCGAGAGCCACTCAAGGCTGCAGTAGCACGTTGTTTTCTCTTGCCTTTTCCCACCTTGGACCCCTGAGCCCAGGGCCTTGGCAGGACGTCCCAGGCCTCTGGAAAAGCCCTATGTAAGGTTGCTGTCCTTATAGCAGACCTTGTTCTTCCAGCCAAGCTAGTAAGCAGAGATCTATCGGCATTCTGTGTGCAAACTGGACATAGATTTCTCTGGAAATGCAATTGACGCACTGTTCCATCCCAGAATTGTAGAATTTTATTGCTAAGATTATTTACTGGGGGCTTTACTGTGACAAGGACTAAACTGGTCACTTTGGGGACACAGATGAAATTGGGGGAGAGCTATAGAATCACCCCATCTTACATTTTAGGTGAAAAAAAGACTATAAAAGTCAACCATGCCTGTAGTCTCAGCATGTTAAGAGGCCAAGGCCAGAGGATCACTTGAGCACAGGAGTTCAAGACCAGCCTGGGTAACATAGTGAGACCTCATCTCTACAAAAAAATTTAGAAAATTAGCCAGGCATGGCGGTGCACACCTGTGTGGTCCCAGCTACTCAGGCGGCTAAGGTAGAAAAATTGCTTGACCCCCAGGAGGTTGAGGCTGCAGTGAGCCATGACTGTGTCACTGCACGATGGCCTGGGTGACAGGGTGAGACCCTGTCTCAATAAATAAACAAATTAAATTAAAATCAGCCATGGAGTGGAATGCTTTTTTTTCAAAACATTTACAAAGAAGATGTCTGGAGGGATATAAATGGACATATTAACAGGTGTAGGAAGAGATTATTTTTATTCTTTATTCATCTAGATTTTCCAATTTTTTTGGAAATGACCCTTGTAACTCTTAATCAGATGGAATAAATAATTCCAAATATATCAACATGGACACAGATTTATTCAGCGGGAAAATGGTAAGAGCTTTAAAACACCATGGAGTTTTAGAGGCAGTCTTTGGGACTGATGATCAGGAAGGACTTCTGGGCTCAGGGCCTCTGAGAACTCGCAATTCAGCTACTGCAGGGCTTTTCAGTGCCTGAGCCCCAGAGTCGGTTTAAAACGAATCCTCCTGGCTGGGTGCAGTGGCTAACTCCTATAATCTCAGCACTTTGGGAGGCCAAGGCAGGTAGATCACTTGAGGTCAGGAGTTCAAGACCAGCCTGGCCAACATGGTGAAACCCCTATCTCTACTAAAAATACAAAAATTAGCCAGGTGTAGGGGTGGGCACCTGTAATCCCAGCTACTCAGGAGGCTGAGGCATGAGAATCACTTGAACCCAGGAAGCAGAGGTTGCAGTGAGCTGAGATTGCACCACTGCACTCTGGCCTGGGCAGCAGAGTGAGACTAAGTTGCAAAAATAAAAATAAAATAAAATAAAAAATAAAATAAAATGAAGCCTCCTTGGAATGAGGTCCTAGAAATGTCTCTATAAACCAGCATTTCAGGTGATTTTTCATGCACATCCAAGTTCAAGAACTGCCAAGTCAGAGAGCCACCTCTCTAGAAAACATCCTGAGAGCCTTGAAGAGGGACCAGCTTTGAGGCATTCTTCTGACAGTCACACTGGTGCAGTGAGTGGAGAGCTTCCAGGATTCATATCCCTGTAACCCGGAGCCACACTTCTCAATCCTGATGCACACTGAAAACACCTGGAGAGTTTCTACAATTCTTGAAGTCTGGGCCCCTCCTGGGCTCAGAACAATTAAATCAGAACATTTGGAGTGGCACCCAGAATGTTGGTAGTTTTAAAACTCTCCCCAAAAGATTCTGATATGTGGTCACGGTGAAGAGCCACTGCTCTGAGGCTTTCCTAGAACAGGAACTTCATTTTCTTTTTTGTTTCTTTTGTTTCTTGAGCCAGAGTCTCGCTCTGTTACCCAGCCTGGAGTACGGTGGTACAATCTCCGCTCACTACAACCTCCGCCTCCTGGGTTCAAGGGAGTCTTCTGCCTCAGCCTCCAAGGAGCTGGATGACAGGTGTGCACCACCATGCCCAGCTCATTTTTTGTATTTTTAGTAGAGATGGAGTTTCACCATGTTGGCCAGGCTGATCTCAAACTCCTGACCTCAAGCAATCCACCCACCTCGGCCTCCCTATAATCCTAAAGTGCTGGGATTACAGGTGTGAGCTACCACACCCAGCTTGGAACTTCATTTTCTGTTTCCCTTGAATGCCCTCCACCACAAGGTAGGAAAAAGTAGTACAAACAACAGGTATTCTTTCTGACTGGTGTTGACTGGGTGCCCCATCCCAATATCTGAGACCCTGGGACTCCAGATGCCAGTGCAAAACAGACACAGACTATATCACATTCAATTTCATATCCCGAGTACCTAGTACAATATGTGGTGCTGTTGTAGTTAGTAGTAATAGCCACTAACATTCACTGTGTATTTTACAATGTGTCAGAGATATTAACTCTTTTAATCTTCATAGCAACCTTATGAAGTAGATACCATAACCACTCCCATTTCCAAAAGGAAACTGAGGCACAGGAGTTTCAGAGGTAGTAAATGGTGGGCTGGAATTTAAACCCAACCTCCAGAGCCCTCACATTTAATGACTACTCTGTACCACAAAGCAACACCCATTGAAAAATAAATTCACAAGTGAGTGAAGAATCAGTTTGGTTGCCCTAGGGCCCGACATTCAGTAGGTGCTCTGTAAATGTTGAAGAATAAATGCACCTACTTGGTAGGACCCTGGAACAATGGGGAACCAAGAGCAGCCCCTCCTTCATTCCTTCTCTCCCATCTCAGCCCAACTTCTGCAGCATAAACAGCAAATCCAAAAATAGCTATCTAATGACGTCAGAGGAACAAGGTCATCTGAAAATTGCCCACAGCCACTGGACACCTCCCTATAGGATCAAGTAGCAGGAGGGTACCCCAGGCTGGTGCAGCTGTTCCAAGAACAGGAAATGTCCCAGGCACAGACTTGGAAGCACCACCAACCACACAAAGGCAGAGGCAGTTGGGGGAGAACCACAGACGTACCAAAGGGTAGAAGCAAGACCAAGTACGGAGCACACACTCAGGAGATAAGAGTAATTCGACTTTATCTGCACCAGAAGTCGCTCCCATCACCCGATCCCAGGAAATGGCTCAAGAAGCAGGGAATGCATGTTCTGTCCTCTTGCACAGGACAGCTCCCCAGCCTGCCATTGCGCTATTTATAAAACTTCAGGTCCGTTTGCTAAACTGGGCTACCATAAGATCCAGGGGGTGCATGGCAAGCTCTGAGCAGCTGCTGGGGGAAGAAGACCCTACCTGAGATGGTGAGGAGCCTTCAAATAAAGGATGAGGGGTGGGCTGGACAAGGCACCTCCTGGCTGCAGTCCACTTGGCATGGTGACCACCTTGGCTCTCATTCAGGCCTGCTGAGGCTTGTGACTTAATTGACTGGCAGCTGCCACATCCCTGACAGGATCCAGCACGGTCTGAGATGCCTGCTGTGCTGACAGGGTGAAAGCAAGGAGAGGACCTGCCTTCCAGTGTCTGGGAAGCTTAGCTGGAGGTTCCCACAGCAAGGTCAAGAGTTCAGTGACGGCTCCAGCTCAAATCCAGAAAGAGCCAGGCCCTATCCTCCTGGAGCTGGTTCTGGCCAAAGGATGCAAGTTGCTGTGGTAGAAAGGACACCTGAGGGCAGACGGACCTGAGTCCAAATTCTGACCCTGCCATTTATTAGCAGCGTGACTTTGGTTGAGTAACTTAAACTCTGAGCCTCGGTTTCCTCATCTGTCATATGACTTGTTGGAAGAACATATGGAAAAGCATTCTTCCCTCCGTCTTCATTCTGGGAATGCAGTCTTGGCTAAGAAGATAAATATCCACTCAACAAACTCAGGCAGCTCTCCTGTGTAACTCAGTCAGACTGTACAAAGGTGACCCCTCAAGGGGTTGTGGAAGGAAGGAAGGCATCCTCACCCTGAGATAGGCTCTTGACTGGCTGGGCACTAAGGTCACAGGAGAGAGTAGCTGCTGGTCCCTGCCCCACGGGTACCTGTGTTAGGAGACCTGTGGTCTATCAGGATTTGCAGGTCCCTCTCCTGGCACAGTGGTTCTCACACTTGGGCATGCATCACTGTCCCCTGAAGTGCTTGTTAAAATATACATTGCTGGGCCCCACCCTCAGCATGCCTGACTCAGTAGATCCTGTGTGGGAATACAGAATTTGCATTTCTAGCCCCTGATGATGTTGACCACACTCTGAGGATCACTGTCTTGGAGAATAAAAGTCCCACAGGCCAAGACGGTCACCTTCCAGTTCCTACTTCCTCATGTGCATGAGGCCTCTGAATAGCTCACAAGAGTAGTGTTTTGGTATGTGTGGGGAAACACAGAACACTGAGACCCAGTCATCAGTACAGCAAATGTTCCAAGGAGAGAGAGATGCACAAAAAGTGAAGCTATGGCCAGGCACAGTGGTTCACGCCTGTAATCCCAGCACTTTGGGAGGCCAAGGTGGGTGGATCATTTGAGGTCAGGAGTTCAAGACCTGCCTGGCTGACATGGTGAAACCTTGTTTCTACTAAAAATACAAAAAAATTAGCTGGCTATGGTGGCTGGCACCTGTAATGCCAGCTACTCAGGAGGCTGAGGCATGAGAACTGCTTGAACCTGTGAGGTGGAGGTTGCAATAAAATGAAATGACGCCACTGCACTGCAGCCTGGGAGACAAAGGGAGACTCTGTCTCAAAAAAAATAAAATTAAAGTGATTTTGTGAAGAGGTGGTAACTGGCACCCCCTCCCAGCTCCTGAGTGACTGCATGCTCCATGTTGCTTCCAGCATTCATTTTCTATTGCCGCAGTAACAAACTGCCACGAGGGAGAAAAAGGTCTCTTGCTTGTACAAACTCCCATGAGTGTCCTCCCCTGCAGAGATGTCTCCTGGCTTCTTTTGGCCAGCTCTTAACTAGAAGCTGCCGACCCTGTCCTGTCAGGTTGTTAGCTATGGATAAACATCAAGGATTTCTGGCAATCCCTGGTGACACACCCACTGACAACACTGAATATGTGACTCAAGCACAGCCACACTGAGTAGCACTGGCCAGCTGGGTGGGTAACAGTCACCATTGCTGCCCAGAGAGCCTTTGGGGCATGTTAAAGCCAGGGGAAAATTCCTCTCCACTGCACTAGAGGAACGATCCTTTCTAGCAAGATCATTCTAACTTCTATGAAGAGACTGAGACCCAGAGAATATAAACAACATGTTCAAAGTCACAAAGCGAGAGCAGCTCTCCCAGTTCCCAATCTAGGATTTATTCCATGAAATAATTCTGTATTCCTCCTGAACCCTGTGCCAATTATCCAAAAATAACCCAGGTCTCCTTGACCATGAACACATAAAAACCAAATTGCAATGGAGAGAAATAGAAAAAGAACAAGGCGAAGTCTCAGTTTTATGGTGACATCCTTAAACCGCCTCTAACAATAGAAAGACCACTTCCAAAATACTCAATCTTTGGGGGGAAAAAATCACATCTTGGCTTGGGAAGGACTTCTTTGTGGTAGTCTCTAAGAATTCATTGAACATTCTGTGCAGTCTTTAACCAGTTCCAAGGTCAAGAGAAACATCAGAAAATATGTGTGTGTCAAGGGACAACATTATTCAGGGATTAGTCCCCTGGAGTGATCTGGGTTAGATTTCCGTTTCCAGAACAATCCTTGGAAAGTCCTCAAAAAGACAAAACACTGGTCTCCACCATACTTCGTTGAAGTCCACATGGAAACCCAGGGACAGGAGAGCTTGCTAGAGGTGCCCTCTTGCAGGGATTAAGCAACTGGGTACAGAAGACATATAAATGCAAAAGTAGGGCTGGTTCAGCTTAAAAAAACTGCCTAGAAAAAAAATCTAAAAATATTTAAGCTAAAAGGAGCCTTATTAATTGTTTCAGCTCAATCTTATTTGACAGATGTGGAAACTGAAGCCCCTAAAGAGGAATAACTTGTTAAAGGTCACCCATCATTTCACCGACAAGAGTGAGATTATAATCCCCACCCTTCTTCCCAAAAGACACATCACAGCTCCAGGTAGAGGTTTTGTTTTGTTTTTCAAGATGGAGTCTTGTTCTGTCATCCAGGCTAGAGTGCAGTGGCGCAGTCTGGGCTTACTGCAACCTCCGCCTCCCAGGTTCAAGTGATTCTCCTGCTCCACCTGAGTAGCTGGGATTACAGGTGTGTGCCACCACACCTGGCTAATTTTTGTAATTTTAGTAGAGATGGGGTTTCACCATGTTGATCAGGCTGGTCTCGAACTCCTGACCTTGTGATCCACCTGCCTCAGCCTCCCACTGTGCTGGGATTACAGGCGTGAGCCACCACACCCCGCCTCTAGGTAGAGTTAAAGACAAAGAGCTTTCTCTTTTCAAATCTGATCTAAAGTAGAGATAACAAATCTACTTGAAAATGTGGCATCCCAAGACTATAAAGAACATAACTAGAATTATCTCCAGAAAGGCTTTGCTAAATGTCAATGAACGTTATCTCCAGGCATGGATGTCAGTAACACTGACATCACATCAGCCAAAAAGAGCTTTCCATTCAGCAAATGTGCAAGCCAGGATAATGTTGTTAACTATGCTTTTGGGAAGGGCTTCTATTCTCTCTCAAGCTTATATATTAATTACAAACATAGACTGGTAAGTGGTTTGAGAACAACCATTTAAAGTTTAAAGACAGCAGGCACCAGGACCTCACAATGGCATCAGTCATACCAGTGAACAAGAAACTCATGGATGTCAAATTAAGGGAGCTGCCAAGCTGGATCTGGGTGCTGATTTTTTACCACCAAAGGCATTGCTGAAGCATTTCAAAGAGGTTTGTTGTATTTAATAGTACCTGCGGTACTATTAAGAAAGGGAGTGTCACCAGGGTTTCTATGGTGCTGGCAGCTTATGTGCTATTCGGCCACTGCCTTTCTTATAAGGAACTCAAACATAGGTATCACTGAAGAGCGGCCAGCATGGAGAGCACACTCCACACTCCTGACCATGACCTCCTTGGCCCAGAACCCTTCCATGAGGAAGGTGGTCACTGCTAAATCTTTTATATCCAAATGTAAATAAACCTCCAAATAAAAGATAACTAGTAAACAATAATAATAATAAAGTTTAGAGACAAACATGATGTGTTATGGGAAAGCAAACACAGACAATTCTGTCCTATAAATAGAGCTCAGAAAAATCCTTTGCAGAACAAGAATTTTCAATGTGGAGAAGCAAACTCAGAACAATGGAATAGCATCCTGCTGTTAAAACTGGTATTTACAAAGCATGCAAAAATATAGGAAAAATGAGCTACTATTGTGCTAAATGAAAAATAATACCAAATATATATATATAGAAAAGCTCTACTATGTATAAAACCAGACAGAGTTTTACACAAAAGAAAAAACCTACTCATCTGTATGATAGGGTGTCCCCAAGTATGGTGATGGAGGTGTGTCAGTGCAAGGCTAGAGCCTTCTCCTCTTCTCTTTACCACTAAGCAAGCAGGCTGCCCCAGACTGCTTTTCATATTACAAGTTACGACCACTGACTAATATCTTAACCCAATGGAAATTTCTCCCACCCTTGCTCCCGAAAGAAGACCTGAGACCATGAGTGCCAAAACAAGCTGGGCAACAGCACTTGGATGCAACTCTTTGCACCTTGACACACCTGCAGTGTTCTGGGATACCAGTCCCATGTTACGTGGGTCTCCTTAGATATGACAGGCCAGGTTTCTATTTCTTCTCTGTCCAATAAAGCTTAAATTTAAAAAATTAAAACAAACAAACAAACAAAAAAACGGGGAGGGCAACTGATGCCATCAGACCAGGTTTAGTCTGTTGAAATCATTCTTTCATGATAAAACCTAGTATTTGCTTAAGCCTTTCCCCTGCCCCTCCTGGTCTGAGTGAAATGTCAGCATTTGTGAAGCTGTTTCAGGAAGCTGATACTTTCAGCACATTAAAGCCATGGTGTGGCCTGAGCCCAGACTCATTCATTTACAAGGAGAAGAGCAAAAATCATCAGAAATTTCCAACGTCAGCAACCTTTACTACAGCACTAGGAAACAGAGTAGGTGTGCAAGATGACAAGGAAACAAGGAAAAAGCATGTTTTTGTCCCCAGGCTTTTTTGTAGCAACTACACTGACTTCAGCTGGATAACAAATTGTCCTGGAATTCTTGGCTTTGGAGCAAACATGTCAGCTCCCTGGTTACGCCTTCGTCATTGCCCAAAGTACCACACACTTTAACCTTCCTGCTCTTTCCATAGGCCTGGGTTTGTCCCGTATCCAGGAAACTTTATATGTTGTCTAAACTGAGCATCCCAGCAGGCTGCAAGGCAGATGGCAGCTCAGGGTTCAGAATGTTGACCAATTCCTACCTGGATCCACACCACCGAGCTGTAACTCAGCCTGCCTGTGCAGAAATAGGAGCCCAGCCACGTGGCTAACAGCTTTTTTAACTGCTACTCTCAGCAATGAGGAACTTCCCCAGCAGGCAAGATTCAGTAAGACGGTCTTCATCAAGAGAACTGAAAAGGAAGTAATATCAAGATTGACCCAATAGGATACACAGGTTCAATCAAACACTCAAGACAATAAGCAAGCCTCCAAAGCTCAACTAAGCCAGGAGATGAGGACTAGAGGTGCTGCTGTCTTGCCCTCTAGTCCTTGGGACCTTAGGTCACAAACCCAGGACATCATGCAGAAGTTTGCCTCCATGTCACTACATTGTCATAAGAAGCTTCTTACTTCAGTCAGGAAGGAAACCATGACATGCTTGAGGTAACACCTGAACTACATCTTTTTTCTTTTTTTTTTTTTTCTGAGATGGAGTCTCGCTCTGTCACCCAGGCTGGAGTGCAACAGCACGGTCTCAGCTCACTGCAACCTCCGCCTCCCAGGTTCAAGTGATTCTCCTGCCTCAGCCTCCAGAGTAGCTGGGACTATAGGTACATGCCACCAGGCCCAGCTAACTTTTGTATTTTTAGTAGAGACGGGGTTTCACCATGTTGGTCAGGCTGGTCTCGAACTCCTGACCTCGTGATCCACCTGCCTCAGCCTCCCAAAGTGCTGGGATTACAGGCATGAGCCACCGCACCCGGCCTGGCTACATCTTTTAAATGCACAACATGTATGAAAAAAACAAGATACAGAGTGTAAAGTATGATGCTATTTGTGTAAAAAAAAAAATTAGAAGAGGAGGGTAGGTAGAATGTATAGGAAGAAACCATCTCTGCAAGGGAACTTAAGAAACTGACAGCACTATCTCTGGGGAGGGGAGCTGAGCAGTTGGGAGGAATAGAAGGAAGACTTGATGTTTGTATCTTTTCAATTGAGAACCATGTGAATGTATAACTTTTTGAAGAACAAATTAAAATTTTTAAAAATGCAGAATGTTACTGTCTTATTTCTTCAATAAGACAGTATGCTCTATAAATGTGTGTGCTCATAGAAAACATTCTGGAAGAATCCTATTGTGAACCATGAGTTACTCTGGAACATGGGAGTTGGGGAAGGAAGCAGATTTTCATGTTTTATTTCATACAGTTAGCAGCATTTTAATCGTGTCCAAAAGGCAGTACTACTTTGGCAAAATTTTACTTTAAAAGAAAAAGGAAAAAACCTTCTTTACAAACTGCAACCTCACTTTCAACAACAATCCCTAAACTCTCACAGCACTGTCTCACGCTGCTGAACCACATCCCATCTTGTGTTACGATTATTCGTGTCCAGGTCTCATCTCTGTTAAATACTGGAGCAACTGCAACTGTGGTCTGTCTACCACACTGGCTCCACTTCCGAGGGACAAGACTCTACAGAAAAGAACTGGTAAGGAATAAAACAAGCAAAATGGTAATCAAGCAATTACACAGGACAAAACAATCAACTGAAGTTAAGAGTGAGCAGTAATCTTATGTGTATATTAATTAGTACAAGACTAGCAGCAATAAGAAATCATGGCCAAGTTAAAAATGCACTAAAAACAAAGCATCCTTCCCAGAATTGAAGGAATTCTGACCATCTGCATGTGTGCATGTGCTAGGAGCTTTGCAACATAGCCAAGCAAACACCAGGCATGGTGGCTCATGCCTGTAATCCCAGCACTTTGGGAGGCCGAGGTGAGCAGGTCTCTTGAGGTCAGGAGTTCAAGACCAGCCTGGACAACATGGCAAAACCCCATCTCTACTAAAAATACAAAAATTAGCTGGGTGCAGTGACATGTGCTACTCGGGAGGCTGAGGCAGGAGAATCACTTGAACCTAGGAGGCAGAGATTTCAGTGAGCCAAGATTATGCCTCTGCACTCCAGCCTGGGTGACAGAGCAAGACTCTATCTCCCAAGAAAAAAAAAGAAAGGCAAGCAAAGAGTAGCAGCCAAATTTCTTAAAATGCAGTAAATTCATACCTCAGGACATGTTCTTTATTTAGGAAAATTCCTGAGTGTGGAAAGATGATGCTCCTATTAGCACATAGCCTGAAGGGATTTAAAAAATAATTTTTCTGTAAAATGAAAGCAGAAAGTTTGAGTTTCTGGGGAAAACGGGAGAGTGTGCTAGAAAAATGACGGTGATATGAGGTGGTCCAGAAGAAGAGGGCTCAGTACTAGGCAAGAGACCATGCAGTGCAGAAACAGATTGTCACTGGGAAGCTGAGCAATTCTGGGAAGCAAGAGGCACTGAATGCTGATGTCTCAATGTTAAGCTACTTTCTCTAAAGTAATATAACTCTTCTTTGTGGCTTCTAACAGACTGTCACTTATTACCACTGACATGAGTTTGCACAGGGGATTATCCAGAACAGAGCAAATGGGGCAGAAGAATCTCTCATGTCCATAATTCTCAGTAACACTGCCAAAACCCTCAATCTGAGGGCTGGATTTATTTCCCTACCTGAAACAAGAACAAACAAAACTAGACATATGAAGATATATGAAAAAATGATACTAGACAGAAATACATGAACGACAGTGATAGAGGAGAACTGCTGATACCAGTAGAGTGAAAATCTACATAGAACAGACACAGAGATCAAGAGATGAACAGAAGTGGGAAAAAAAACAAGAGGTAACCAGGAAAAAAAAAAAGAACGCCGCTGTGAACCCACAGGAAATAAAAGGACTGGGGCAGAACTGGATTTCTCACGTACCAGGGATGGATCCTGTCTCTGTTTGGGGCTGACACCTGGGTGCCCTCTATGATTCCCTTTCTTTCACTGTCTACATCCAATCTGTTAGGAAGTCTTGCTAGTTACAACTTCAAAACATATTCAGAGCCGGGCACGGTGGCTCACGCATATAATCCCAGCACTTTGGGAGGCTGAGGTGGGGGGCTGGCCTGAGGTCAGGAGTTCGAGACCAGCCTGGCCAACATGATGAAACCATGTCTATACTAAAAATACAAAAATTAGCTGGGCATGGTGGCAGGGGTCTGTAATCCCAGCTACTCAGGTTAAGGCAGGAGAATCATTTGAACCCAGGAGGCAGAGGTTGCAGTGAGCCAAGATCACACCATTGCACTCCAGCCTAGGCAACAAGAGCGAGACTTTGTCTCAAAAAAAACCAAAACATATTCAGAATCCAACCACTTCTCCTCTCTGCCACTGCTACCACCTAACCCAAGTCACTGTCAGCGCTCACCTGGACCACAACTGAGAACTTCTTCACCTTCCCGATTACAATCTCACATGCCCCTCCACTCCCAACCCATCTATTCACATAACAGTCAGCATATCTGTCACCTGACACAAGAGCTTAAATTATGTGCTTATTGTCTATCCCCCTACTAAAATGTGAGCTCCATGAAGGCAAGGTCTTCTTTTTGTTGTTCACTGCTGTATTCCCAGAGACGAGAACAGTGCCAAGGTATCTACAGTCATCCCTCAGTATCCATGGAGGATTGGTTCCAGGACACCCCTTCGTTCTCTACCCTCCACAGATCTGTTTATGGGAATTCAGGGGACCAGCACCTGCAAACTATACTGGGAGAAACACTATCTTGCTTTGTCAACTAATGCTGAGACTACAACGGATTGTACATAAGAGATTCATAAATGCTCACTGAATAAAAAAAGGAATATAAAATAAGTTTCAGGTCATACATGGTACCTAGGACTAGCCTGGGCAGAACCCAGATGCTTTCGTATTTCCTAGCACAGGTGATAACGGATGGAGTCAATACACAAAAATGATGTGAATTCTAAAAGAAAATACATTGTTTAACATGGACCTAGGCCAATTCTATGCCAGCCACAAGAAACACAAAGATGACTATGGCAATTCTTATCTTCAAGGAACTTACACATCTGTATCTCTATTAATTTGTGAACAAGTTCAAGTAACTCGGGTATAATTGCTCTACTAAAGATGTATACAAGAAACCTTTGGGAGTCACAAAGAAGGAAGTGATCATCTTTACCTTAGGAGGTCAGAGGGTCAAGGAAAGATTTCTAAAAAAGATTTAACTTAGGCCGGGCGCGATGGCTTACATTTATAATCCCAGCACTTTGCGAGGCCAAGGCAGGTAAATCACTTGAGGTCAGGAGTTGGAGAACAGCCTGCCCAACATGGTGAAACCCTGTCTCGACTAAAAATACAAAGATTAGCTGGCATGGTGGCACACACCTGTAATCCCAGCAACTTGGGAAGCTGAGGTGGGAGAATCGTTTGAACCCAGAAGACACCTGTAATGGAGATCGCACCATTACACTCCAGCCTGGGCAACAGAGCAAGAACCCATCTCAAAATAAAAATTTTAAAAAATGAACTTGAGCTGAGTCTTACAAGGAAGAATCTAACAGATGAGTCTAAGCTCTTTTAGTGAAGAAGGTACAGTCTGTGCAAAGGCATAACATATATGATTAAGTGGTTACTGAGAGAGAGTTAACAGAACATGGAAAGATATTCTGACATAAGACAGAAAAAAATTACAAAGTACTTTAAGGAGAGAGCCTGTGCTTTTAAAAAAAAATTCCTAGACCCACTTCTCAAACTACCCATTTCCCAAATAAGATGTGACCTCCAAAGGGGCTTAACAGATTTAAAAACATCTAATAACAAAATCAGGGAGGGAAATACAAAACATATTTATTCCGCACCAGGTCTGAAAATGAACACTGCACTGTGCCCTGTTGTTAACAGCACCGACAAGTTGAGAACGTGTGTTAACAGCAACTCCACCCAGAGCCAGCTGCGTGGCTGCTATGAGGCTCCCCAAGAGTCCATGCAGTCTTCTTCCTCACTGGTACAGTCAGTGAGGTATTCTACCCTCACAGCAAAGGGATCCTTAACTGTAAATTCACTGTGTGCAGAGAAGAGGACAGAATCTGATGTACTGATTGTTCCTCATTTAAACCATGACTTATTCTCTATCTCAGGATTTAACTATCTTTATTTTCTGGTTAAAATTAAAAAAAAAAAAAAGGGAAGGGGGAGAGTGGAAAGGGGCAATGGCAATAGAAATACACTGTGCTGACACAGAGACTAAATTCTAGTCAGAGTGAAGAAGACCCATATAAAGGGGCCAACTGATGGTTTAAAGGGAGTAACTATATGGAGTCTAATCGAGACATATATGGGTTATGTCTCATCATTAGCCTTAATAATGTAAGAAAACAATTCTCAACAAAACTGGAGTCCACAGTTGTCAAGTATGCTCTCTCAGGCATGGGCAGGTAAAAGTCTGGAGAAATGGGTTCTCTCCACACAGTGACAAAGCAAGATGGTCCCAGGTTTGACATTCAGAGCGGGTCCCATCGCCAGGTGGTGTCCACAGCTCACAGCTGAGTTTAGCAGTGGAATCGAGTGGAGAATTTGGGAGATACAGGCACAGTCAGAGGCTGGTCACTTGACTTTATCTCCAGACCCTGGTACTTGCGTATTGGATTAGCCTTATGCACCTGCAAAGCAGGGAAAATAAAGTTAATAAAGTTACCAGTGAGAGGGATGTTAGAGAACTACCCTTATAGTTGCTGTTATTTTTTCTTTTGGAGGTAAAACATCTGTAGAGTTTTATAGATCCCAGTCACTAATTTAAGGTGTGGGGAGTGGGGGCAAGGGGCAACACAGTATAATGGAAAAGTGCATGTGCTTTGGAGCCCAAACAGGTTTCTATTAAGGTCTCTATTGGGTCCCTCAGCTTGCCGTTAGGCCATGAAGTCTCCTCAAGTCCCTCAGCTTTCACTAAAGAATGTCAAACCTGGTCGGGCGCCATGGCTCACCCCTATAATCCCAGCACATTGAGAGGCCCAGGCGAGTGAATCACCTGAGGCCAGGAGCTCGAGACCAGCCTGGCCAACATGGTGAAACCCTGTCTCTACTAAAAATACAAAAATTAGCCAGGCATGGTGGCGCATGCCTGTAATCCCAGCTACTCAGGAGGCTGAGGCAGAAGAATCGCTTGATCCTGGGAGGCGGAGATTGCAGTGAGCTGAGATCGTGCCACTGTATTCCAGCCTGGTAGACAGAGGGAGACTCCGTCCTTCCCTATGTATTCTTGTCTAATTATAAAACTGAGAGGTGCTTCTTAAGCCCAGAAGGAAATAAAAATAAGTTACATAAATAAAATAAACAAAGAACAGTCCTAGGAAAGGCATCACTGTACACGGTTATACCACATCTTGTCCTCCTTATGAAAACTTCTGGAGGAAATTATGTCTAAAAATTCACCCTCACATGGATGTTATTTTCTGAACAACTATCTTATGTCTCATGACCACTGTAAGTTTTGTGACTGACAGGTTGGTTCTACAAAGGGCCAAAATTACAGCTCCTACTTAGATCACAATGTATACATCTTAAGCTTCATTCACAACTCAACTTCACCTCCACCCTCAGTCTGTGCAATTCCCCCTTTCGCTTGTTGTCTTTGGTACAGTCTTGGGGGCTACCTGACACCCTGTATGGAACAAAGTAAGGAACAGGTAAAATAAAAACAGAGGCAAGTCTAAGTTAATGCTCATGCTCCCAATTACCAGTTCTTTCCGTAGCCTGGCCAGCTCCTCCTTTTCCTGCTCTTCCTCCAGTTGCCTGGTCTCCTCCAATTGCTGGGCTTTCTGGGCTTCTACCTCAGCCATTCTCTTCTCCAGCTCCTGACGCTCTTTAGCTCTCTTCTCAGTAGCCAGCTGGAAAGGTTCCTGAACTAGAGAACCAGAAAGGCCCTCTAAGTACAGAAACAGAAAGAATATTGATGCACAAGAAAGACTTGCATAAACCTATGCCTCTTGGAATGAGCAAGTGGCACAAACATGCACACTAACAGGAAGACTGTGCTGTAAGCAAGCCCCCATGGGGAGAAAGGTACAACAAACCACATACAAAAGTTTTAATTTTTTTTTTCTGAGATGGAGTCTCACTCTGTTGCCCAGGCTGGAATGCAGTAGTGCAATCTTGGCTCACTGCAACCTCCACCTTCCAGGTTCAAGCAATTCTCCTGTCTCAGCCTCCCAAGTAGCCGGGACTACAGGTGCCTGCCACCATCCCCAGTTAATTTCTGTATTTTTAGTAGAGATGTGGTTTCACCATGTTGGTCAGGCTGGTCTCGAACTCCTGACCTCAAGTGATCCACCTGCCTCAGCCTCCCAAAGTGCTGGAATTACAGGCATGAGCCACCACACCCAGCCAAAAAGTTTTAGAATTTTAAGAGTTCAAAGAGCTCCTGGAAATCATCTAGAGTAATTGGGAAAAAAGCAAACAGGTTAAGTAGCATGCACAAAACTACATAGTGATTGATTTTGAGGCAGACATAGGAGAAAAATCCCAATATTCTTTTTAGCCCTTTTTGGAAAGACTTTTTTGAAAAAGAGATGGGGTCTTGCTGTGTTGCCCATGCTGGTCTCAAATCTCTGGGCTCAAGTGATCCTCCCACCTCAGCCTCCCAAAGTGCTGGGACTAGAAGCATGAGCCACCACACCCAGTGGAATCCCAGTATTCTAGCACACTGCCCAGTGTTTAAGTAATCAAATGTTTCATATCTAAAGTTTGCTTCAGAGTGAGTTCCAGAAAGCCATACCGGCTCTCCCTTCCTCATTCACTTGTTTCTCCATGGGTGGGGAAAACCTATCATTATTGTTGAAATACCAGCTGCTTCTACCAAGGTTCATCTTAAATGAATCTGGCCTTAACACATCCTGGAACTCAACATAGCTGCTGGGTTCAATAAAGGCAAAAGACTGGGTCTAAGGGAAGAAAAGCTACCATCTGCTAAAGTCAGACGCCTCTAGTTGACACAGCATTGTACTGACACACTGAGTCCCAGTATCTCACTGGGAAGTCTGACAATTCTCCCCCAGTCCCACCAGAGTACATATAATACTACCAGCAACTGATTTCTTCTCTTTCTTGGGAACAAAGGGCTCCTGCAAGATGACGGTGTTAGGACGAGCCTTGAAGCAAGCTGCTTCTTTCTGCTGTTTCAGTTCTTCTTCCAGCTATTAGACAGAAAGTTTGTCAGATGAGCAACGCCACAACTTTATATGACTACTACCTCAATAACTTAAGTTCTAATGTCTGAACTGTTTCATCAATAAAAATAGAAGATTTAATATAAAACCTAGTAAAAATCTCTCACACAAACTTTATAATGAACAGATTAGTCTGACAACATTTGAACTGAGAACTAGAAAGCAGTATTATTTTTTGAAACAGGGTTTCACCATGTTAGCCAGGATGGTCTCGATCTCTTGACCTCGTGATCCGCCCACCTTGGCCAACCCAAGTGTTGGGATTACAGGCATGAGCCACCGCACCCGGCCAAGAACCAGAAAGTATTTTTAAGATACTTTTAAGATTTCCAACACAAAGAAATGATAAATGTTTGAGATCATGTATATGTTAATTACCCTGATCAGATCACTACACACTATATGTACTGAAACATCACTGTGTACCCCAAGAATATGTACAATTATTATTTGTCAATTAAAAAAACAAAAAGTTGGTTTTTGTTTTTTTTTTTTTTTTTTTGATAAGGAGGCTTGGTCTATTGTTCAGACTGGAGTGCAATGGCGCAGTCTTGGTTCGCTGCAACCTCTGCCTCCCAGGTTCAAGCGATTCTCCTGCCTCAGCCTCCCAAGTAGCTGGGATTACAGGTGTCTGCCACAACGCTCAGCTAATTTTTGTATTTTTAGTAGAAACGGGGTTTCACCATGTTGGCCAGGTTGGTCTCGAACTCCTGACTTCATGATCCGCCCACCTCAGCCTCCCAAAGTACTGGGATGGGCCAAAGCACCCAGCCAAAAAAACAAAAAGTTTTAAAAGTACTTTTAAGACCTGTGTTAACATCACAAAAATAAAACTAGACATTTTCTGCCTCCACACGATTCATTAAAAATGTGTGGAGTTAATAAAGTATTTATTAAAGTATTAAAATACTTTAATATAACAAAGATATTAAATACTCTTGAATAAATACTATAATACTATTATAGTATTTATTAAAAATATGTTTGAGGCCGGGCGCGGTGGCTCACGCCTGTAATCCTAGCACTTTGGGAGGCTGAGGTGGGTGGATCACCTGAGGTCAGGAGTTCAAGACCAGCCTGGCCATCATGGTGAAACCCTATCTTTAAAAAAATAATAATAATAATAATAATAATAATAATATGTTTGAATAAATACTATAATGTAATAAATATAATAAATACTATTTATACTATATAATATAGTATAAATACTTTATAGCATTTAATTCTATAAATGCTAAAGTATTCTTCCCACCTCCAAAAAATAAAAATCTAACCAGAATTGAATCAAGCCTCTAGGTCTTACTACTAATTTATAGGAAATACGAGCAATAGAGGAACATGCTAAACAACTGTGTGGGAATGTGATCAGCAAAATCCAGATTGTGGAAAATCTACAGGACAAACAATTCAGTTTATTTAACAAATAAAATGCGGAGAGGCTTGGTGCAGTGGCTCACATCTGTAATCCCAGTAGACAGGATGGGATCACTTGAGGTCAGCAGTTCGAGACCAGCCTGGCCAACAAAGCAAAGCCCTGTCTCTACTAAAAATACAAAAATTAGTCAGGCGTGGTGGTCCACGCCTGTAATCCCAGCTACTCAGGAGGCTGAGGTGGGAGAATCACCTGAACCTGGGAGACGGAGGTTGCAGTGAGCTGAGATCACACCACTGCACTCCAGCCTGGGTGACAGAGTGAGACTCTGTCTCAAAAATAAAAATAAAAATAGTTGAAAACGTGCGTGAGACATGCACACACACACACTAAGTGACAGAGACCATATGTAACTTACAAAACCTAAAATATTTTTATCTGGCCCTTTACAGAAATAATGTATTGGCCCCTGATTTACAGTGAGAGCCCCTAAAACAATCTAGTATGTTAACTCAGATGATTTAAGTGTGGTGGGTCTGCCTGTCCAATCAACCAACAAAGCAATTAACATTTTGGGTGCTCTCCCCATCCCCTACCTGGTGCTTCCAAATCTGTGCCTTCAGAGCACCTCTTTTGTCAGTCTCCAAGCAGAAAGGTTCAATCTGGGTCACATTCTTTACCTTCTTCTCTGGCAAGTTAATGGTGTCAAAATGAGGCAAGGGAAGTGCCTTGAACTTGGGTACCTAACAGAAAAAAAAAAACATGAAATTTAAGATAAAGACTAGCTGGAAAGCAGTGGCTGCTCCAGAATATTTGGATGAATCTGAAAAATAAGGAAGGACAATCAGTTTTCAAAGCAGCATTCTCTAGCAGAAAAGAATAATGGGTTCAAAAGGAAATCAAGGCTTTTCTCCTAATATTGCCTATAACTGGCAGTGTGATCAGAGGCAAGTCACTTAACCTCCTTGTGCCAGAAGGATTAAATTACTTGTTCTTAGAAAGATCAAAAGAAGTCAGTGATTTTTGTAGTTAAAAATACTACAGAAAAGACTATCTTTGAGGGATCAAAGAATAGTATTATACTACTTGCAGAGATGGAAACACCTACCTCTCCTTTCTGCAGTTCTTTTATTTTCTTCTCCTTCTGCAACTGACGTTCTTTGTCTCGAGAATCAAAGGAGAAAGGGCATATTTCCACAGTTCTTGCCTCTGGGACTGGGGGCTTAAAAGGCACCCCATAATATGGCACAGGCTGAGCTCTTATCACCACCGGTTCATCGTCTTCCTAAGGAAAAAAATGCAGTTTAGAAATAAGACTCCTCACTCTCTCCTACTTCCCCAGAATGTGGACTCAGAAAACATATTAATATGCGGCATTAATTAAAACAAGTCACTCAGCTTCTTAGGTGTCTTAGCTTCCTTTTCTATCCAAGAGAGCTGATGACTTAGATAAGTCGTCTACCACCTCACAGGGGTGAAACCAAGGTGAAAGCATCTGGTAAAGGACTAACACAATTACTCTGAAAAGATCTAGTTTTCCACAGGAATGTTGTAAAAACTAAATAAGATCTAACACTATGAATAAAATGACATCAGAAGATAGGTCCCAACCAAGCATATACCTTAGCCTCTTCTTTGACCCAGCCTCCAAACTTCCTTAAAACGTGACTGGGACTTAATGGTTGCCAAACCCAGAATAGGACCGAGTTGTTTGGGTTCAAATGGTAACACAAGATTACTGCATATTTTGGTTTCAAATGAACTTATAAAAAGGCTTATGCTTGAGATCTGCTATAAAATTACCCTAACTCTGGATATTTATAGATAAAATGAGAGATGTAACAAGAAACTAGCCTGATCAATGACAGTTTATATATTACAATTCCATAAACCATCACCACAGTCAACTTTGCAACTCCTGGGTTAATGGAGACAGGACAAAGTGGATGTAATTGCTTAGTATGAATTTTCAAAGTCCCTCACTGAATAGTGACAATCTAAGGCAAAATAAATGCAGGACTTAGCAACTTTTGATCCATGTTAAAAAGATGAGCTGATTTTCAATGCTATAGCAGACAAGCCTCCAATGCTTAACTGTTCCTTACTGTTTCCATAAATTGTAACTAGTTTTCACTAAGAACAGAAAATTCATACCCTTACCAATTATTGTGTTCTTGAAGGAACAAAAGAAATGAACAAATGTTCATACTCATTCTTAAAGACAAGTGCAGAAAAGAACGGTTGTCTCTGAGTTCCATTAAGATTAATAAATTATAAGGCTTAGACTGACTATATAGAAGGAAAAATAACACGTTTACTCCCAGGGAATCACCTCAACTTCTTTGGTGGGCATTCGAATTCTGTTCTTCAATGCAAAGGCTGGTGACTTGGGGACAGTGATTGGAAGTACTTTCTTTTCAGGAACACCCTGAAAGGAGTAAGCAACTCAATTAGACATCACAAAACCACCTCCACTAAGCTGTATGACAAGATTAAATCCTCTTTTTTCCCCTTTGGGTAGAGACAGGGTCTCAAACTCCTGGGCTCAAGCAATCTTCCTGTCTCAGTCTCCAAAGTGCTGGGATTACAGGTGTGAGCCACAGCACCTGGCGTAGAATGACATTTTTGAGTTTTTTAAATATAATTAATCTAAGCACAGAAAATAAAAGAACACCAAAACTGGAAAGAATATCAAATTGTCAACTCTCATATCTCTTTGAGGGTGGATAAAGGAATTTAATTTTCTACATCTCATAATTCTTTTGTTTGGTTTTTTGTTTGTTTTAAGACAGAGTCTCACTTTGTTGCCCAGGCTGGAGTGCAATGTTTCGATCTCTGCTCACTGTAACCTCTGCCTCCTGGGCTCAAGCGATCCTCCCACCTCAGCCTCGTGAGTAGCTGGGACTATAGCCCAGCGAATTATTTTTTATAGAAATGGGTCTCAAATTCCTGGCCTCAAGCAATCTCCCACCTTGGCCTCCCAAAGTATGAGGATTACAGATATGAACCACTGAATCTGCACTTATATCTCATTATTTTAATACATCCAACTACTCTGAAGATTTTTTCCTTAATGATTTTAAAACATTACTAACATTTCAAATCATTGTGGAATAAATAACATGTGTCCTACTGTGCACATAATTGAAAACTAATACATTTTAGAAAGTTGTTCCATAGCATTTTTTGATTCGAACAGAATTTATATTCTATCACAAATCTGGCAATTAATCCCAACTGCAAAATGGTATCTCTTGGCTGCTGGGGTTTTTCTGGTTTTTTTCTTGAGACGGAGTCTTACTCTGTTGCTAGGCCAGAGTGCGGTGGCATGATCTCGGCTCATTCAATCGCTTGAATCCGGGGTTCAAGCGATTCTCCTGCCTCAGCCTCCTGAGTAGCTGGAACTACAGGCGAGAACCACCATGCTCAGCTAATTTTTGTATTTTTAGTAGAGACGGGGTTTCACCATGTTGGCCAGGATGGTCTTGATCTCCTGACCTTGTGATCCACTCACCTCAGCCTCCCAAAGTGCTGCAATTACAGGCATGAGCCACTGTGTCCAGCTGCTGCTATTTTGAATGAAGTGTATAACCAGATCAATTAAGAACAAAACAAAACATCAGTAATTCCTTATTTGCTACACTCGTGTCCACATCCTGACCACCCCCATTTACTCCTGCTAAGGCAGGAGAATCGCTTGAACCCAGGAGGTGGAGGTGGCAGTGAGCCGAAATTGCACCATTGCGCTGCAGCCTGGGCAACAGAGCAAGACTCGTCTTAAAAAAAAGGAAATGCTTAATGAGTTAGGTGCTTTCAAGCAGCTGGGGCATTTCAGACAGAGAAAGCACAAGCAAAGTCACTGAGATAGGAACCATTTGGAGAGTGACCAGTAGTTCATCATGGTTGGAACCTGATGTGTGAGGAGGAGTGAGAGGTAAGGCAGGAGAGTCAGGCAGGGTACCAGATTAATGCCACTACTAAGCAGGCCACGAAGGAGGTACTTATGAGTGAAATTCAAGCAAGTGCCTTGTATTTCATGCCAAGGAATCTGTTTGTTATGCTGTTGTAGGTAGGCAATAGGAGCCATTAAAGAATTTTCAGTCAGTAAGTAATGTGATCAAATGTGCTTTAGAGTAATAATTTGGACTATATGTAAACAATGAATTGGAGGAATGAGATGCAGAGCTGAAATACCATTAGGAGACTAGAGCTGATTGCTGGAGCGCAATGACGCAATTTTGGCTCACTGCCATCTCCACCTCCCGGGTTCAAGAGATTCTCCTGCCTCAGCTTCCAGAGTAGCTGGGATTACAGGTGTGCACCACCATGTCTGGCTAATTTTTGTATTTTTAGTAGAGATGGAATTTCACCATGTTGGTCAGGCTGGTCTCAAACTTTTGACCTTGTGATCCGCCCGTCTCAGCCTCCCAAAGTGTTGGAATTACAGGAGTAAGCCACTGTGCCTGGCCACATCTCTTCTTTTATAAAGCCTTTCAATAGATCTCTCCACTCCCAGGACCTACAGAACTGATCCCTTTTTCCCACTGTATATGGTTTTATCTCAGTCCATACAAAATTTAATTGCACTTATTTATTTAGATTGTCATTTCTCCCTGCTAGCCTGAGTGCTTCAAGGCTAGGGACTGTTTTACTCCATCAATCCCAAGTAGCTAACATAGACCTTGGCAAGTATAAAGCATTCAGTAAATATTTGTTGAATGAATGCAGAATGAATGAACACATCAGGAATAGAATTTATACCTTGGACTCTAGGAGGATACCTTGGGAGCCTTCTCTTTAATCCCAACAATGCTGCAACCATTCAAAACATGTTTGGAATGACTTTCTTGGAGTGGCTTTCAAAGTCACTTTCTGGACCATGCAAAGACAGTTGCTCAATCTTTGCTGTTCATTTAACAAATAGTTTCCACCTCTATTATGTTGGACTACTCAGACGTTTTAGTTACAAATAACCTTAGACTAGATTCTAAAAGCGAATTAATGTTTAAAATACATGTGAAGAGTTGTCAACCTGGGAGGGATCTAAAAGACTCATCTCAGGATTCAAGATGAATGGCTTTTCCAAAATGCTTTGTGCAATATCTCAATCACTGGAAGGGATTTATAGTCTGTCAAGATGACCAATGTGAAAGGAATGCTCATTTTGCTGTGAAATTACTTACATGTTTTCTAAAGAATGCTAGAATCATTAGCATAGTGAAATCGAATATAGTAGATCTTGTAATCAGAGTGACAAAAGTCCATAAAATGGGTTGTCAAATGATGTTTACCATAAAACAGCAGCAACAACAACAAAAATCTGGTCTTTTCTAGACAGGTGGACACTAGCCTCTTGCTTGAATGCAGGAGGGGCAAGTGGAAGAGGGACAAACAGTGAGCAAGGAGCCAGGGGTCTGTTTGTTCTAGCCCAGCTCTGCTTCCAATCTGTATAACCTTGAACACATCAGATAGCCTTCTAGGCCTCAGGGTTTTTTAATAAAATAAGGTAACTGAAATAAATATCTGAGGATTAACTTAAATCTAAAATAATTCCCTCTCTCTGTATTCACTCAACAGAAAAATCTGCATTTTAAAAGAGAAGCAATGGAAACCTCTAGTAAGTAGGCCATAAAAGAGATATTTATGAGTGAGATCAATCTCTTAATTAGTTGGGGGAGAGGAAGAGATGATTTATGAAAATCATCTTTGCAGCAACTATCCACTCAGACCTCATCTCCCCTGACATCAAAGTTAACTAGGAGCTCAATTAGAAATAATAAAAAGAAAATTGGGTTTCCAGGAACAGAGAAGAATTCTTTTTTTTTTTTTTTTTTTTTTTGTCTATTTTAAGTTTTTCAAATTAGAAGCTCCTTGAGGACTGGAATATTGTCATTTGCATTCTTTTATCTTCCCACATCACCTACTAGAAGACCCAGTAGTAACTGTTCAATGAACATATGTTGGCTAAAATTACTGTATTTACTCATTTACACGTCTATCTCCTCTACTGGACTATGAAAGCTCTGAGGACAAGGGCCATGTCTTATACCATTTTTGAATTCCAAGTGTCTTTTTTTTTTTTTTTTTTTTTTAATTTATTTATTTATTTATTTTTTTTTAAGATGGGGTTTCACCATGATGGCCAGGCTGGTCTTGAACTCCTGACCTCAGGTGATCCACCCACCTCGGCCTCCCAAAGTGCTGGGATTACAGGCGTGAGCCACCGCGCCCGGCCCCGAATCCCAAGTGTCTAACACAAGTTAGAAACACAGGCTGGTGCATGTCAGCTTGTACTATCACTCACTCAGTTATCCGACATCAGAGTGCTTGTGCTGTGGTGGTCACTATGCTAGGTGCTGGGGATACAAAGTGAATAATATAGATATACACAGTCCTTGCTCTCAGGGAGCTCACATTCTAGTGGAGGAAAGAGACAATGAAGAAGAAACAAATCAAATACTTCCAAATTTTCACAAAGTGCTCTAAAGAAACCCAGCAGAATATGGAGCTAACAGTTATTAGGTGGATGCTCCCTCAATGAAGGGGAAGGTATCTCTGGAGGTAATATGTGGTTAGAATGGGGCAATGAGGGTGGACAGATGATGCATTTAGGAAAAGCAGCCAGGACTGGGGATGGGGATGGGGAGGTGAATACTTCTCCTTAATTCAGGATATGTCCCCCAGGTACCTTGGAACAGGATCTCAGGCCTGTCCCAGGGCAGTTAGGAAATTACTCTGAAGCAATGTTATCTTGGGAAGTATGGAAAAAAAAAAAAAAAAAAGCCTGCTGGTCTCCCCAAGTTGTCCCTAACGTATCTCTGCTAAAGATCGAGACCACCCTGGCCAACGTGAAACTCCGTCCCTACAAAAAAAATAAAAATAAAAAATAAAGAGTCTGAGACTAGTTCAAAGACTTTCTCTCTCTCTCTCTCTTTTTTTTTGAGATGGAGTCTAGCTCTGTTGCCCAGGCTAGAGTGCAATAGCGCAATCTCGGCTCACAGCAACCTCCACCTCCCGGGTTCAAGCGATTCTCCTGCCTCAGCCTCCTGAGGAGCTGGGAGTACAAGCACCCACCACCATGCCTGGCTAATTTTTTTGTATTTTCAGTAGAGACGAGGTTTTACCATGTTGGCCAGGCTGGTCTCCAACTCCTGACTTCAGGTGATCCACCCACCTTAGCCTCCCAAAGTGTTGGGATTACAGGCACAAGCCACCACACTCGGCTGACTTACTCTCTTTTAAATGTTTTAAATGTTTTTTCTATGGACAAGCTACATTCCACTGTGAAAGGAAAATAAATTTCGGGACCCCCAAATTACTAACCCAAGGAGAAACATCAAGCTAGTAACTTCAACATGCAAACCTATCTCCTGCTCAAAGATGAAAAAGCTACATACCTCCCTCACAATTTGCCCACTTGAAAATTTCTTGTGAGCTCCAAGATCTTCGCCCTAAAATAGTTCTGTTGAATTTCACCGACAATATAAATTTATAGCTCATCTTCACAGGTACAGGACAAAGGACAGAACTCAACGTCATCCCTTGGCTCACCTGAGACAAATGCATATCTAATTGCTTCCTCTGCCCTATTTATCTTATGTAAAAATGCAGATTCGGCTGTGCACGGTGACTCACACCTGTAATCCCAGCACTTTGGGAGGCTGAGGCAGGTGGATCATGAGTTCAGGAGTTTGAGGCCAGCCTGTCCAATACGGTGAAACCTGTCTCTACTGAAAATACAAAAATTAGCCAGGTGTGGTGGTGTGCACCTGTAGTCCCAGCTACTAGGAAGGCTGAGGCAGAAGAATCACTTCAACCAGGGAGGCAGAGGTGGCTATGCTTCCCTAGAAAGCAAGAGTTGAAGTCAAACCAGTGGAAATTGCAGTGAGCCAAGATTGTGCCCCTGCACACCAGGCTGGGCGACAGAGCAAGAATCTGTCTCGGGAGGGCGGGGGAGAAGCACATTCACTGAACTAGATGAATGCATAAGTGACTATTCATCTACCCCCCCTCACATGCGAACTACTCAAAGAATGTAACCGTTTTCCCTCTTATCTACTCATACCTTTTTAGAACTTCTTCCTCTTTCCCCAATAACCACACTTTTCCCTTAAAATATTGAAGCCCTCAAAATAATCTTTGGATAAAGGCACAGACCTGTCTCCTGGGCATGTGTCCTTAACCTTAGCAAAATAAATCTCTAAATTGATTGAGACCTGTGTCATACTTTTTGGTTTGCACCCCTTTCAAAGCCTCCCTTTCTGAAAAGTGAAGAAGAGGGTAGAAGAGAACATATCTAACATCTCCTCCTATGCTATGCTTCTCTAGAAACCAAGAGTTGCAGTCAAATCACTGGAGATTTCAGTAGGGAAACCTGCAGTTGGCCAGTATCAAACTCAGAAACCTCATTTACCAAAATAAATAATGATAACGGTAAGCACTGCGGGGCACAATAATGTAGTGTTTAAGGAGAAGATGGGCTCAGATTCTGGTTCTGCATACCAGATACCTTTATGTTTATCTCCTTGTCTGAAAAATAGGGATAACAATAGAATCTACCTCTTAGAAGTATAATCAGACATAAACCAGACAATCTACATAAAGCACTCTAGACAATGTAAGCACTCAATAAAAATGACCATTCCTATTAACAATACCCCGCTTACTGTGTGTTAGGCACCATACTCCGTTCTTTATCTGGGCTCCCTCTATGCTGTACCCAACACATCTGTTTAGGTAATAAGAGCCCCAGAGTTTTCTGAGAACCAGATGGATTTGGCAGACACTTCCATTCTGCAAATCCTATCAATTTGGTCACACTTTACCTAGTGCTTTGCAGATCGGTTTACACAGAATTCTCAACAGGTATAACCTGGTACGCAACTACTCTAAGATCTCAACTAACTCTTCATGAACTCTGGTCACCCTTCCCCACTCAAATACTTCACACTAGCATTTCTAGCATACATACAACTGACAAACCAATTTCCTAATCAGTGTTTTCAAAAAATGTAGTTCAGCTGGGCATGGTGGCTCATGCCTATATCCCAACACTTTGGGAGGCCAAGGCAGGTGGATTGCTTGAGGACAGGAGCTCGAGACCAGCTTGGGCAACATGGCGAAACCTAGTCACTACTAAAAATACAAAACTTAGCTGGGCATGTGCCTGTAGTCTCAGCTACTTGGGAGGCTGAGGCATGAGAATTGCTTGAACCTAGGAAGCAGAGGTTGCAGTGAGCCGAGATTACATCACTATACTCCTGCATTCTATCTAGCCTAGGCAAAAGAGCAATACTGTGTCAAAAAAAAAACAAAGCAGTAGTTCAGGTGTGACTGATGCTATGGGAAAGAATCTTAGGTGAGAGGTAGACTTTTTTTTTTTTTAATAAGCACATATTTCCTAAGAACCTTCTATCTTAAAAGGTAACCTCAGCCAGATGTGGGGGCTCACATCTGTAATCCCAGCACTTTGGGAACCTGAAGTTGGGAGTTCGAGACCAGCCTGACCAACATGAAGAAACCCCTTCTCTACTAAAACTACAGAATTAGTCTGGAGATAGCATCAGATAAAATTTAAAAAAGAAAAGAAAAAAGAAAAAAAATACAAAATTAGCCAGGCCGGGCATGGTGATGCATGTCCGTAATCCCAACTACTTGGGAGGCTGAGATAGGAGAATTGCTTGAACAGGAGGCAGAGGTTGCGGTGAACCGGGATCACACCATTGCACTCCAGCCTGGGCCAAAAGAGCAAAAATTCTGTCGCAAAAAAATAATAATAACTAACCTCTATTTTCATATAAGAGCATGTGCCCTGGAATCATATCACCTAAGATTCGTATGCTAGCTCTGCCACTCGCTAGTTTGTGATCTTGGGCAAATTATTTAACCTTTATGTTTCCTAACTGTAAAATGGATTGATAAAGTACCTACAGTGCTTACCTCATAGGGTTATGAGAATGAAGTGCATTATTATATAAATGTAAAGAGCTTAGAATAAAAACCTGGCATATAATAAGCATTATATAAGTATTAGCTATTATTGCTGTGTTATTCGTGGCAAAAGGTACTAGTCTTCCATTTACATAGTTATTTAAAAGTTCCCTTTAAAATTACATTAGGTTACAAAGTGAGTTGATTTTTAAAATAATAAAGTCGATATTGGTATGTAAGTTTCAAGGATATAGGACAAATTTACAGAGTGGTACATGAATTAAATAAAAACAAAAACTTGGGTAGGGGGAAAAGCCAGGAGCTTAGAGGAAAAGATGTTATTAAAAGCAAGGTGCCAGCCAGGCGCAGTGGCTCAGGCCTGTAATCTCAGCATGCTGGGAGACTGAGGCAGGACAATCACTTGAACCCAGGAGACAGAGGTTGCGGTGAGTGAGCCAAGATCTTGCCATTGTACTCCAGCCTGGACAATAAGAGCGAAACTCCTTCTCACAAAAAAAAAAAAAAAGAAGATAGGAAAACAGAGTGCTTCTGGTGTTATCCCGGACATACATCAATCCAAACAATCTAAAGCAGCGGCAGCAGGTGAGGTCCCCATCTGCACTGAAGTGTAACTAAAGGCCACTTTCCCATTTAGGCAGGTGCTTAATTCCATTGCTTATTCTCTGACTGCAGCCTTGCTTCTTGATTACACATTTTCTCTTAAAATTGTGGTTGTGAGCCTATTATCAAAGGACAACACATTTCTCTGAAACAGTTTCCAGTGGCTCTTGATAAACTTTTCTCCAGCTTAACTGACCCAATAACAGCTCCCAGTAGATGCTTCATGTTTCCCACCATCAGGCTTTTGATCATGTAATTCCTACTGCCTGGAATGTTCTGCCAGTCCAGTTCATTTGCATTTCTGCAAATCCAAATTCTGTCATATAATGGAAAGCCAATACAATGAAGTATGAGGATTGCAGACTCTGGAGCTAGAGTGCCTGAACTCTTACTTGCTCCACCACGTACTGGCTGAGTGCTCTAGGAATATTACATAACCTCTCTGTGCCTAAGTTCCCTCATCTGAAACAGGTGATAATTAAAGTAACCCACCTAAAGGGGTTGTTGTCAAAACTTATGGGCTAATATATGAAAAGGGCTTACAACAGTGCTGGCAGATAGTAAAAGTGTCAGCTATTATGACAACAATAGCAACACAATGACAATAATTATTACTACCATTGTCAAGGCTCAGGTCAAATGGTCCCTCTTCACAAAGCACACCCTGAACTTTCTATCTGGAAGAAACCATTTTCTCCTCTGAATTCCTATTTTAACTGTCATCTCTCTCAGAACGCTTCTGTCCATTTTCTATTATTCACACATATATTGTCTCCCTCACTGGACTTTAAGTTAACTGAGAGCAAAATCCACTTCTGATATGTCTCTTTATCACCAGCAGCTCCTAATATTATGCCCTGCTCATAATATCTACCCAAACTTTTGTGTGAATGGGTGGATATTTGGCCCTGAGCAGGACACTTCTGCCAACACATACACAGCCTCAACCTTACCACAACATCTTCCAAAATCTTAGTCGGGCAAGGTCTGGAATGAAATTCAAACTGTTCATCCTCTGATTTCTTCTTTGACTCTCGCTCCTGGATTCTTTTCTCAATTTCCAAATCAAAGCCAATAGGATGGGTGGGTGGTTTCACAGGTGGTTTCTTGGGCAAGATGGGCCCACCTTCAAGTATTCTGGGATCAAGTTCACATGCTTTGAATTTGTATCTGTAAGGTGAAAATTTAAATAACCATAAAAAAATTTTAAAACAAAAACTTCACAAAGTGAGCCAACAACAAAGAATAGTAAGCATTAAGATTACCCTCCCATTGACTGGACAACAGAATAAAATAAATAAAAATCAAAAACAATGTGCCAGGCGTGGTGGCTCACGCCTATAATCCTTTGGGAAGCACTTTGGGAAGCCAAGGCTAGGGATCACTTGAAGTCAGGAGTTCAAGATCAGCCTGGCCAACATGGTGAAACCCTGTCTCTACTAAAATTACAAAAATTAGCCCAGTGTGGGGGGTGATCCGCACCTGTACTCCCAGCTACTAGGGAGGCTGACGCAGGTGCGGACTCACCTGCCTGAGCGAGGTGAGTTACTCTGGCACTCAGGCAGGCTGAGAAACTCTTAAACCGAGGAGGTGGAGGTTGCAGTAAGCTGAGAGGAACCACTACACTCCAGCCTGGGCAACAAGAGCAAAACTCCACCTCAACAAAGATAAATAAATAAAAAATAATAAAAGAAAAAAGGATTACCCATAACACATAGTAAAATTTCAACTCTCCACAAGCACTATCTTTACATGTAGAAGAAAGAATAAATGAGACAGTCCTAACATCCCTACTACTTTAAGAATTGGGGCTTCTCTTCACAGAGGAAGCACACAGAGGAATATGTGGTTCCCTCCTCAAAAGAAGCACACAAAGGAATGGAAGAAGGATACAGGAAATAAACTCCAATACTACAAACCACAATAAGTTTCCATTTCCCTCCACTAATAATAGCTGTAACAATCCCTTGGGAAGTCATAAAAGGGTGGGACCTACCTAACCTAACCTTAGAAGGCATTACTTAATTGAAATCCTAAGTAAGTTCCTCTACTCCAACCTCTGGTTTGTGTGTGTGTGTGTGTGTGTGTGTGTGTGTGTGTGTGTGTGTGTGTGTGTGTGTGTGTGTGTGAGAGAGAGAGAGAGACAGAGAGAGAGAGAGAGAGAGAGAGAGAGACAGAGACAGAGAGAGAGAGACAGAGAGAGAGAGACTGTTGGGGGGATGGAGCCAGGGGAGGATTTTAGGAGATGTTAAGGGTTGCGTACTTGAGAGGCTGAGGCTGGTGGATCACATGAGACCAGGAGTACAAGACCATCCTGGGCAACATGGTGAATCCCTGTCTGTACAAAAATTAGCCAGGCGTGGTGGCATGCACCTGTGGCCCCAGCTATTCGGCGGGAGGCTGAGGTGAGAAGATCACCTGAGACCAGGAGGCAGAGGTTGTAGTGAGATCACACCACTGAACTCCAGCTTGGGCAACAGAGCAAGACCCTGTCTCAAAAATAAAAATAATAGGCTGGGTGCAGTGGCTCACGCCTGTAATCCTAACTGTACAGGAGGCTGAGATGGGAGGATCACTTGATCCCAGGAGGTGGAGGCTGCAGTGAGCCATGATTTTGCCACTGCACTCCAGCCTGGGCAACAGAGTAAGACCCTGTCTCAAAAAAAAATTAAACAAAAGGGTATGATTGGCTGGGCACAGTGGCTCAAGCCTGTAATCCCAGAACTTTGGGAGGTCAAAACAGGCAGATCACCTGAGGTCAGGAGTTCAAGACCAGCCTGGCCCACATGGTGAAATCGCGTCTCTACTAAAAGTATGAAAAAATTAGCCAGGCGTGGTGGCGGGCACCTGTAATCCCAGCTACTCTGGAGGCTGAGGGAGGAGAATTGCTTGAAGCCAGGAGGCAGAGGTTGCAGTGAGCCGAGATTGTACTACTGCACTCCAGCCTGGGGTAAAAAAAAAGGCTGGGCATGATGGCTCACGCCTGTAACCCAGCACTTTGGGAGGCTGAGGCGGGTGGATCACGAAATCAGGAGTTCAAGACCAGCCTGGCCAAGATGGTGAAACCCCATCCCTACTAAAAACACAAAAATTAAGGCCGGGTTCAGTGGCTCACGCCTATAATCCTAGAACTCTTGGAGACTGAGGAAGGCGAATGACAAGGTCAAGAGTTTGAGACCAACCTGACCAACATGGTGAAACCCCGTCTCTACTAAAAATACAAAAATTATTTGGGCATGGTGGTGCGAGCCTATAATCCCAGCTACTCAGGAGGCTGAGGAAGGAGAATCACTTAAATCTGGGAGGCAGAAATCCCAGCGCTTTGGGAGGCTGAGGTGGGAGGATCACCTGAGGTCGGGAGTTGGAGACCAGCCTGACCAACACGGAGAAACCCCACCTCTACTAAAAATAAAAAAATTAGCTGGGTGTGGTGGTGCATGCCTGTAATCCCGGCTACTCAGGAGGCTGAGGCAGGAGAATCGCTTGAACCCGGGAGGCAGAGGTTGTGGTGAGCCGAGATTGTGCCGTTGCACTCCAGCCTTGGAGAAAAGAGCAAAAATCCATATCAAAAAACAACAAAAAAAATTTCAAACACGTCTGTAAAAAAAAAAAAAAGGAAAAAGAAAAAAAAAAAGAGTGTGATTGTATGGTTGACCCTTTAACATTTCATGCAGACTTTCCCATCCTGCTCCCTGCCTTAGTGCTGGGGATAGAGGAAGGGCTGTTGAGTGCTGTTGGAAGAGCTGGAGGCTGAGAGAAATAGCTAGAAACGGCCGTGAGCATCAGTGAGCTGATAGGAATGAGAGGAGGAGAAGGGCAGAGCTTGCAGCAGAGGCCAGGGATGCCAGAGGGCATGGAGGTGGAGGAGAGAGGGGTAAGGGGCTGGGGCCAGAGCTAAGAAGGCCGGTTCAGGGAGGGGAGTGGAAAGGTAGTGGGGAGTGGGAGGGTTGGGGAGAGGAGCGGGAGGGTTAGGGAGAGGTAGTGGGAGGCTCATTGTCCCAGCAGGGGGAAGTCTTTTGTTTCCTCTCTTCCCCTGACAGCCTGGCAGGATATGAAGCCAGGTCCCCCATGCCAGCATCCCCGCACCCACTAGACTGCACTGTGGCCCTCCCCTGACTACTGTGTCCTGGCCGGGAATGGGGGCAAGGGCAAGCGGGAGGCTGGCTCTAGGAGGGAAAGAGGACTACTTGTGGCACGAGGTTAGGATACCCGGGTCGGGAGGGGACCATCAGCCCTTGGGCTGGTTAGGGGAGCTTGGCACAGAAAGATGTGTGGGGAGGAGCAGGAAGCCAGGCCGGGTGGGGCCAGCACGGAGGGTAGCAGGTCGAGCCAGGGGAAGGTAGGCTGGGCCCCAGAGGAGATGACGCAGGGCCTCAGGCCTCTCCCAACCCCCTCTCTTCCAGCCTGGGGACCAGAGCACTCACCTGAACCCCAGAGAACCCACCACCCCCTCCATTCCCTAAGGCTGACATCACCCATGCGGCACAGCCCAGCAACCTATCTGGCCAGGGCCTTCCACATCCAGCTGCTGCCTGGATACCCTCCCTCCCCAGGACCTAGGAGTCCAGCCTCGCACTGCTGCCCTCCAGGAACGCTGGAAATTCATCCGTCCCCTTGGCTCACTCCTGGGCCGTTTTGCCCCATCAGCTGTTCTTGCAGGAAGGGCGCCCTGCTCGGCTTGCCTCCCTTCCCGAGAGCCTTTTGTTTGCTGGGTCTGCAGGAAATTGGAGGGGCGGTGGCCAAGGGATCATCTGCCCCAGGGACCTGGGGGAGGGGGGCCCAGATTCACCACTTAATCCTGGGGAGTTTACAGCAGTTATGGGGTGGGGTGAGGTGGGCGGATCTCCAGGAAATTAGCATTTAAAGCCAACTCTTGAGAGTGTCATTGGATCTGCTTGTCGCGAAGGGGCGGACGGGGCGTGTGTGTTCCAGGATCCCGTATCCCTAGAAGTGAGGGCTGCGGGGACACTCTGTGGTCACCTAATAGGTTGACAGGGTCATTGACACCAAGGGAGAAAATCCCAGATACGGAATCCCATCATTTTCTTTTTTTGTTTTTGTTTTTTTGTTTGAGACGGAGTCTTGCTCCGCCACCCAGGCTGGAGTGCAATGGTGCGATCTCGGCTCACTGCAACCTCTGCCTCCCGGTTCAAGCGATCCGTTCTCGTGCCTGAACCTCCACAGTAGCTAGGATTACAGGTGCGCGCCACCACACGTGGCTTTTTATCTATGCCCATTTAAAAAACAGAGATGGGGGCTCGCTATGTTGCCCAGGCTGGTCTCGAAGTCGTGGGCTCAACGATCCTCTCGCCTTGGCCCCGCAAAGCGCTGGGATTACAGGCATGAGCCACCGCGCCTAGCCCCATAATCCCGCCTTTTACACGCCTCGGATCCTGGGGATGCCAGGAGGTGGGCAGGAGGTCAGACTAAACAGTCTTTGAGGATTATTTTTTTCCATCAGAAAAATGGTGGAGAGGAGGACCCGCGCGTAGCCCCAGAATTCGCGCCTTCCCAAGACGCAATCGCAGAAAAGGCGGCGGCGTGGACGCTCTGGCGAGCCGGCGTCCTCTCGTTGATTGCTCTCTCTCTGAAGCCATCACGGGTGCCGCCATCATTCCTTCCCGGCCGGCAGTCACGTGAATAGCAAGTCCCAGGCCTCCAACTGCTGGCGGGCGGTGGGTTGGATCTCGGAGGGTTCTTGGCAGCCACCGTGAATGTTTGGTTATTCCAGGCTCAGGAGACCAGCGAAGAAAACAGAAGCTCCTGTTTCCTGGAGCTTAACGTTCTTGCTTTTTTGGGACAGGATGTCGCTCTGTTGCCTAGGCTGAGTGCCTGGGCGAGATCATAGCTCATAGCAGCCTCCAACTCCTGACCTCCAGTGATCCTCCACCCTCGGCCTCCCAAAGTGTTGGGATGTGATAGGCCTGAGCCGCCTAGCCTGTCCTGAGCTTAACTTTCTATTGGGAGTAGGCAGTCAACGAACAAGATACATAAACAATGTATATCAGTTAGATGGTGTTAAGTGCTATGGAGAAAAATAATAGGAAAAAGGGAGGCGGTATGGTTTAATTTTATTTATTTATTTTTTTTTTTGGGACAGAGTCTCACTCTGTTGCCCAGCCTGGAGTGCAGTGGTGCGATCACGGCTCACTGCAACCTTCATCTCCCGAGTTCAATCGATTCTCCTGCCTTAGCCTCCAAAGTAGATGAGATTACAGATGCACGCCACCACGCCCGGCTAATTTTTGTATTTTTAGTAAAGATGGGGTTTCACAATGTTAGCCAGGCTGGTCTCAAACTCCCGACCTCAGGTGATCCGCCTGCCTTGGCCTCCCAAAGTGGTGGGATTACAGGCATGAGCCACTGTGCCCAGCCAGGAGATATTGTAAATATTTATGTAAAGGCAGCAGGACGTGGTGGCTCATGCCTGTAATCCCAGCACTTTGGGAGGCCAAGGCGGACGGATCACAAGGTCAGATCGAGACCATCCTGGCTAACATGGTGAAACCCTGTCTCTACTAAAAATACAAAAATTAGCCGAGTGTGGTGGCGCACACCTGTAGTACCAGATACTCGGGAGGCTGAGCCAGGAGAATTGCTTGAACTGCAGTGAGCTGAGATCACCTTTGCAGTCCAGCCTCGGTGACAGAGTGAGACTCTATCTCGGAAAAAAAAAAATGTACTTCAAGGCATCAGGCATACAGCAGGACTGTAGTCGGTGAGTCAGGCCATCATACGTACAGATGCGGCCTTTGCCTTTTACTTGGAGGAGAAAGGCATGCTACTGGAGGGTTATGAAAGGTGGCACCCATCAGGAACGGGTATTTACTTAAACAGCATCCCTATAGCTGCTCAGTTGAGGATAGACTTTAGGGACAAGGGCAGAAGTGGGAAAACCAGTTAGGGGGCTATTGTGAAAATGCAGAAGAGGTGACTGTGGCTTGGACTCAGGTGGTAAAATGTGGTTGCAGACAGAACTCGAGAGTGGAGGCCAAAGGAGTTGTCTATGGTTTGGATGTTGAGTTTAAGAGTATTCCGGTATAATCCCAGGTTTCTGGGCTGAGCGGCGGGAGAGAGGAGCGGACCGCAAGAGGAGCAGGTGGCAGGAGTTTGAGTATTTGGTTTCGGACATACCAAGTTTGAGTTGCCCATTTGATATCCAAGCAGAGATGGTAGTAGAGGGGGTGCCGTGGCTCACGCCTGTAATCTCAACACTTTAGAAGGCCAAGGTGGGTGGATCACATGAGGTCGGGAGTTCAAGACCAGCCTGGCCAACATGGTGAAACCCTATCTTTACTAAAAATACAAAAATTAGCTGAGTGTGGTGGCAGGCACCTGTAATCCTGGCTGCTGAAGTGGCTGAGGCAGAAGAATCGCTTGAACTGGGGAGGTGGAGGTTGCAGTGAGCTGAGATTGCACCACTGCACTCCAGCCTCGGCAACAGTGTGATTCCCTCTCAAAACGACAACAACAACAATAAAAGATGGTATTAGAGTGTTGGTTATACAGTCTGAAGTTCAGGGTAGAGGTCTGGGCTGGAGGTATACCCTTGGGGGCACTATTATATAGATGGTATTAAATCTGAGATTGGGCCAGGTGCAGTGGCTGGCTTACGCCTGTAATCCCAACATTTTGGGAGGGTGAGGTGGGAGGATTACTTGAGCCCAGGATTTCAAGACCAGCCTGGACAACATAGTGAGAACCTGTCTCTACAAAAAATAAAAAATTAGTGGGGGCATGGGTACATGTGCCTGTAGCTACTCAGGAGGCTGAGGCAGGAGGATTGCTTGAGCCCAGGAGACAGAGGTTGTTGTGAGCTGTGATGGTGCCACTGTACTCCTAGGCGACAGAGTGAGACCACGTCTCAAATATTAATAAATAAAAACAGAAAAAAATAGAACGATGAGACTGGATGAGGTCATGAAGGGAGAGTGGATATAAGTGGTGTTGTTTTTTTCAATGATTATGCCATGTGGTTTTTTTTCTTGAGAGTCTCTCTTTGTCACCCAGGCTGGAGTGCGGTGGCGGGATCTCGGCTCACTGCAACCTCTGGCTCCCTGGTTCAAGCGATTCTCCCACCTCAGCCTCTCGAGTAGCTGGGACTACAGGGCCGTGCCACCATGCCCAGCTAATTTTTGTATTTTTTGTAGAGATGGGGTTACACCATGTTGGCCAGGATGGTCTTGATTTCTTGACCACGTGATCTGCCCGCCTTGACCTCCTAAAGTGCTGGGATTACAGGTGTGAGCCACCGCGCCCAGCCAAGGAAGTGGGTACAAGTGTTGAAAAGAGTCTGAAGACCGAGCTTCACTCCTCAATAGAGCTTCCATTCCACTGGGCGTCTTGGCTGTTCCTACAACACCCATGGGTGTTCCAAGGTTAACATGAGAGATGAGGAAGAACCAGCAGAGCCGACGGAGCAAGGGGAATTTGGGATCTGAGAGGCCAAGTGAGGAGTGTTCTAAGGGGAAGGCAGTCGGTCAAATAACGCTGGTAGTTTAGTAAAATGATGACTGGAACAGAGCCATTGCATTGACCAAGGGACAGCATGGGTGACTTGGTGAGTACTTTCCATTTTGCAGAAGGGCAAAAGCCCCAAGTGCAGTGAGTTCAAGAAAAAGTGAGAGTTATCAACTTTGGGGGCCAGGAAATTGAAAAAGAAAGAAAGGGCCTGGTGTGGTGGCTCATGCCTGTAATCCTAGCACTTTGGGAGGCCGAGGTGGGTGGGATCACCTGAGGTCAGGAGTTTGAGACCAGCCTGGCCAATATGGTGAAACCCCATTTCTACTTAAAAACACAAAAATTAGCTGGGTATGGTGGTAGGAGCCTGTAATTCCAGCTGCTTGGGAGGCTGAGACAGGAGAATCGCTTGAACCTGTGAGGGGGAGATTGCAGTGAGCCGAGATCGCACAACTGCACTCCAGCCTGGGCGACAAAGAAAAGAAAGAGAAAGAAAGAGGTGAGAAGAAGGGATTATAAAGAGAGTTAGGGTAGACAACTAATATAAGGAGGGTTTTTTTTGTATGGTTAGTTTTTAGTTTTGATGTTTTTTGGGGGGGGCACAGAGTCTTGCTCTGTCACCCAGGATGGAGTGCAGTGGCACAATCTCGGCTCACTGCAACCTTCACCTCCTGGAGTTCAAGTGATTCTTCTGCCTCAGCCTGCCAAGTAGCTGGGACTACAGGCGCTTGCCACCAAGCCCGGCTAATTTTTGTATTTTTAATAGTGATGGGGTTTCACCATATTGGTCAAGCTGGTCTGGAATTCCTGACCTCAGGTGACCCACTCACCTTGGCCTTCCAAAGTGATTACAGGCGTGAGCCACCATGCCTGGCTAGTTTCTTTTGACAGAGTCTTGCTCTGTCACCCAGGTGGAAGTGCCTCAGCCTCAGCCTCCCAAGTAGCTGGGATTACAGGAGTGCGCCACCATGCCCCGCTAATTTTTTGTATTTTTAGTAGAGACGAGTTTCACCATGTTGGCCAGGATGGTCTCAAACTCCTGGCCTCAAGTGATCCTCCTGCCTCAGACTCCAGAAGTGCTGGGATTACAAGTGCGAGCCACTGCGACGGGCCTTTTTTTTTCTTTAAAGCAAGAGAAATAAAGCATCTTTGCATATCCATGGGAAGGATTTAGTGGAAAGAAACGTTGGGAGCTGCTGCAAAAGTGGCAGGTGGACCTTAGCTGGCTGTTTGATTCATTTGTTCCTAATAACTGGAGGGAGGGCAGAGCAAAGGGCACTGATGTGTGTAGGTCGGTGTAGGTAGGTGATGTAGGTAGGTGATGTAGGTAGGTGTAGGTAGGTGATGGGTGATGGGTGGGGAGGGGCTATTAGGGTCTCTCTGGATGAATTCTGTTTTCTTTTTTTTTAAGACAGAGTTTCTTTTCATTTTTTTTTTTTTTTTGAGACAGAGTTTTGCTCTGTTTGAACAGAGTGGAGTACAATGGTGCCATCTTGGCTCACTGCAACCTCCACCTCCTGGGTTCAAGTGATTCTCCTGCCTTAGCCTCCTGAGTAGCTGGGATTACAGGCATGCACCACTATACCCAGCTAATTATGTACTTTTAGTAGAGACGGGGTTTCATGAGGTTGGTCAGGCTGGTCTCGAACTCCTGACCTCGTGATCTGCCTGTCTCTGCCTCCCAGGTACCTGCAGCATTCTTGATGGAACCTTCACCAGACACCCACCTATGGGCACTTGTCATGGGCCGGGCCCTTGTGGGTAGGGTTGATGTCTTTCTTTTGGAACTCAGCTACAGCTGGGTGCATTTATCACACTCCTTGGTCCATGGGGTCATTATCATGGTCTCTGCAAAGCTGGTCACTTGTCCATACCTTTTTGTTTTGTTTGAAGGATTTCGGTTTTTTCATTTGCTTGTTTTTTGGAGATGTAGTTTCACTCTTGTTGCACAAGCTGGAGTGCAATGGTGCGATCTCGGCTCACTGCAACCTCCACCTCCAGGGTTCAAGCAATTCTCCTGCCTCAGCGTCCTGAGTAGTAGCTGGGATTACTGGCGTGTGCCACTGCATCCAGCTAATGTTTTGTATTTTTAGTAGAGACAGGGTTTCACCATGTTGGCCAGGCTGGTCTTGAACCCTGATCTCAGGTGATCTACCCACCTTGACCTCCCAAAGTGCTGGGATTACAGGTGTGAGCCACCGAGGCGGGGTGGTTGAATGTTTTCTCCAGACACATTCAGTCACTTGGGACAAGCTGAATGAGTTTACCAGGTCTTGGTTTTGCCAGACAGGTACAAAGACAGGGCAGGCCGGGTACGGTGGCTGACACCTGTAATCCCACCACTTTGGGAGGCCGAGGTGAGCAGATCACTAGAGATCAGGAGTTTCAGACCAGCCTGGCCAACATGGTGAAACCCCATGTCTACTAAAAATACAAAAATTAGCCAGGCGTGGTGGCAGGGGCCTGTAGTCTCAGCTACTCTGGAGGGTGAGGCAGGAGAATCGCTTGAACTCGGGAGGCGGAGGTTACAGTGGGTGGAGATTGCGCCACTGCACTCCAGCCTGGGCGACAGAGCAAGACTCTGTCTCGAAGAAGAGAAAAAAAAGAAGGGAAATGAAGATGCTGGGGAGGGAGAGTTGGGGAAGGGGAGAGTGGAAAGAGGGTAGGATGGATGAACTGGGGTCCAGTAAGGTAGAGAACTGTTGGCCGCAGGCATGACAAAGACTTTCTCCTTGACTAAACTTTAGTCAGTCTCCCGAGGGTCCTCCTCTCTTTTTTTGGAGATGGAGTCTAGCTCTGTCACCCAGGCTGGAGTGCAATGGTGCGATCTCGGCTCACTGCAACCTCCTGGGTTCAAGCAGTTCTCCTGCCTCAGCCTCCTGAGTAGCTGGGATTATAGGCACCTGCCACCACAGCTGGCTAATTTTTGCATTTTTAGTAGAGATGGTGTTTCACTGTGTTGGCCAGGCTGGTCTCGAACTCCTGACCTTGTGATCCATCTGCCTCGGCCTCCCAAAGTGCTGGGATTACAAGCGTGAGCCACCGCACCCGGCCTAATTTTTTTTTTTTTTTTTAAAAACAGACCCTCACTCTGTTGCTCAGGCTGTAGTGCAGTGGCATGATCTCAGCTCACTGCAACTTCCATGTCCCGGGTTCGAGGGATTCTCCTGCCTCAGCCTCCTGAGTAGCTGGGATTACAGGCGTCTGCCACCACGCCTGGCTGGTTTTTGTACTTTTACTAGAAGCTGGGTTTTGCCATGTTGGTCAGGCTGGTCTGGAAATCTTGGCCTGAGGGGATCCACCCACTTCGGCCTCCTGAAATGCTGGATGATAGGCGTGAGCCACCGTGCCCGGCCTGGGTCCTCTTCTTGACTGGGTCTCACTGTTGTTTTTGCTTCCCCACATCCCACCGCCTTTCCAGGCCTGCCTTGCCTGGTGTAGAGAGAATCCCTTACCTATGGTATTTGATCACCCTGTGCTGATTTCTGGGAAAATCCCCTACCCTTGATGTCTCCTCTTGGTAATTTTTCCATTGTCTCCCCCTCACTCCCATTCTGCTAGTTGGCTGTAAACCCCCAACTGCCTTTGCTGTGTTTTGAGTCTGAACTCTTCCCTATTGCCACAGTCATTTTATTTTATTTTGCTGGTTTTTCTTTTCCTTCCTTTCTTCTCTCCCTCCCTCCCTTCCTCTCTTTCTTTCCATTCTTCCTTTTCTCCCTCCCTCTCTTTCCTTCCTCCCTTTTTTTTTTTTTTGAGGTAGAGTCTCACTGCATCACCCAGGCTGGAGTGCAGTGGTGAGATCTCAGCTCACTGCAACCTCCACCTCCCAGGTTCAAGCAATTCTCCCACCTCAGCCTCCCGAGTAGCTGGGACTACAGGCACCTGCCACTGTGCCCAGGTAATTTTGTATTTTTAGTAGAGATGGGGTTTCCCCATGTTGGTCAGGCTGGTCTTGAACTCCTGACCTCAAGTGATCTACCTGCCTTGGCCTCCCAAAGTGCTGGGATTACAGGTGTGAGCCAACGTGCCGAGCCTCCCTCCCTTCCTGCCTCCCTCCCTCCCTCCCTTCCTTTTTTTTTTTTTTGAGATAAGGTCTTGCTTTATCACCCAGACTGGTGTGCAGCCATAGGATCATAGCTCACCGCTGCCTCCATCCTCCTACTCCAGCCTCCTGAGTAGCGGGGACTACAGGTGCGCCTGCGTCACCACGCTCAGGTGAGTAAAAAGTATATACATATCAGAGACAATGTATTCTGTGTTGCCCAGGCTGGTCTCAAACTCCTGGCCCCAAATGACCCTCTGCCTCATCCTCCTCAAGTGCAGGGATTACAGGTGCAAGCCACTACAGCTTGCCACAGTCTTTTTTGTGGTTCGTGTGAGCCAGGGTCTCACTCTGTCACCAGGCAGGAGTGCAGTGGCACTATCATAGCTCACTCAACCTCCTGGGCTCAAGGGACCTTCCAGCTTCAGCCTCCTGAGTGGCTGGGACAAGAGGCAGGCACCACTATGCCTGGCTAATTATTTTATTTTACTTTGTAGAGATGGGGTCCCACTATATTGCCCAGCTGGTCTGGAGCTTTTGGGCTCAAGTGATCCCCCGCCTCAGCCTTCCAAAGTGCTGTGATTACAGGTGGGAGCCTCCGCACCCAGTTCCTTGTCACCATCTTGGTGCCAGTCAAACTAGTCCTGAATAAAGTCTGCCTTACTGTTTTAAAAGTGTCAGGTGTTTTCTTCAACAAGCGCAGTAGAAGAGGCGAACTGCGGAGGAGGGCTGCAGTCACTGACGAAGACAAGGTCCAGAGCAAAACCACAGAGTAACAGGGTAAGGTGGAGGGCGAGATTTACAGAAGCAGAGTTCGGTAATGGACAGGTCAGTGTAGGCCAGGGAGTGCTTCATTAACTGATGCTGAAAAATAATTTTTTTTTTGAGACAGAGTCTCTTTCTGTTGCCCAGGGTGGAGTGCAGTGTTGCAATCTCAGCTCACTGCAACCTCTGCCTCCCGGGTTCAAGCGATTCTCCCGTCTCAGCCTCCCTAGTAGCTGGGACTACACGCACATGCTTGAGTTCAGGAGCTCCAGAGAAGCCTGGACAACATGGCGAAACCCGGTGTCTACGAAATAGTAAAAAATTAGCTGGGCGTGGTGGTGTGCGCCTGTGTAGTTCCGGGCACTCAGGAGGCTGAGGCAGGAGCATGCTTGAGCCGAAAAGGCTGAAGTTGCAGTCAAGGGAGATCGAGCTGGAAGTGTATAGTCTCCAATTTCCTAATCTGAAAAATTGAAATAATAGCGGTACCTACCTTGGAGAGTGGTTAATTTAATGTAGTGCTATTTGGAACGGATATTTATTGAATCTTTAGGCCTTGTTCTAAAGTGCTTAGGCTGGGCGCCGTGGCACATGCCTGTAATCCCAGCACATCACCTGAGGTCGGGAGTTTAAGACCAGCCTGACCAACATGGAGAAACCCTGTCTTTACTAAAAGTACAAAATTATTCAGGCGTGGTGGCGCATGCCTGTAATCCGAGCTACTCGGGAGGCTGAGGCAGAAGAATCCCTTGAACCCAGGAGGTGGAGGTTCCGGTGAGCCGAGATGGCACCATTTCACTCCAGCCTGGGCCACAAGAGCAAACTCTATCTCAATAAAATAAAATAAAAAATAAAATAAAATAAAATAAATAAATTAAAATAAAATAAATAAAATAATTAAAATAAAATAAAAAAGATAAAGCCTATTAGCTCACTGGACTCACAGCAACCTTAGGAGGGAGGTTCGAGTCTATGTCCATTTTACACCTGACGACGCGTTGACAGGCGGTACTGATGTTGATGGGATCTGTAAAGAGTGAAGGAGTCTCAGCTCTCAGTAGGGTTCACAGGCTCTAGGATTTGTGCTGGAGGTGAGAACACTGCAGGGAGGCACGAAAGCGGGCATCAGACGGAGCAAAGCGACCCAGGACCCACATCAGTGGCCAATGGCTCCCTCCGGTGGCCGAAGCGAAGAGCGCAGCTGGATCGGGCGCAAGGAAGGATCCCCGCAGGAGTGAGGGGCGAGGCTGGGACCCCGCGGAGGTTCGAGGGCTTTGAGAGGTTGGAGGACTAGGACTCCAGAAATCCCGAACGAAGGGGGCCGGAGTCCCCGTGACGCACCTGGCCCAGGTGTGGCAGCCCCGCCCACCTCCTGGCCACCTTCGGCCGTCCTCACACGCCCACTTTACCGGGGTGGCGGCTCCCGACACCTAGGAGCTCGGACTCGGGTCCGGCCCCCGCGGCGGCGATTGTGTGCACCAAAATGCTGGAGGCTCCGACACCCGCGGCCCACGCCCTGCCGGAGACGCCGGTCTTCAGGGAGACCCGGGCTGCAGTGCAATCCCCGGGCACACGTGGAGCTGGAACTGGAACCAGGCAGGCGGGGGGACGCAGAGGGGGCGGAGCTTCCCCGGGCGCGCCCACGGGGCGGGGCTGGGGACCGGGACCAATGGTGCGCGCGTGCTGGTGGGGGTGGGGACAGGCTCCGGGCCTGGCATCCCGGTAGCCGCGGCTGTCTTTTCCGGCCCGAGGCGGAGCCCCCAGGCTCGCGGGGATCACCCCCGAGCGCTGCGTCCTGCGGGTGGGTGAGTGAGTGCCCCGCGGCCCGCTGAGCTGTGGGGTGCACCTGGCCGGGAGGGAGATCCTGGCCCCCTTGCACCCCAACAGGCGCAAAGGAGCAGGAGCCCGGGTGGGGGTAGGAGGACCCGGGGACCTTGAATCGCTCGGTGGGAGCCGGCCTGTGTTTCTCTTTTGCTAGTCGAGGGGTGTGTTTGGGTTGGTAGAGTTTGGAGTGGGGATGGGAAGAATCTGGGGAGGCCCGTTTGGATGGGAGGAATCTGAGGAGGCTAAGGAGAGGAGGAGGGGGTTTGAGATGGGTTGAGGGAGAGGATTGACGGAGGGTGGGGCTTTGGAAGAGTTGGAAGTTTCTTGCTGCCTTTGGGTGCGGTGATTGCATGGGGGGCTTGGTAGGGGCAGCTCGGGACACCGAAGGAGGAGATGGGGAAGGCTCTCCTGCCCGTAACTTACTTCCCTTTGGGAGATTTGCTTCCTCTTGCAATGCTAGTTAAGGAAGGAGAGGCTGGAGAAGCCTGTGCCGTCAGAGAACCTTTGCCTCTTTCCAGACCCGGTGCCATCCCTACCGTCAGGGACATAAGGGAAGGGGTGGCCCCCAGCAGCCGGGAGGGGCCCTGAAACCCCTGCTGACGGGTTTGGGTACCACTTCTTTGTGGAAGAGTGGCTGGTACCATTTGCAGCCCCACCGGCTCTTTTGAGTTGCTGGTAAGCAGGGTGTGGGTGCGTTCCTGTTTCCTTGAGGTTCTCTTTTTTCTTGAGAGAGGGTCTTGCTCTGTCAGCCAGGCTGGAGTGCAGTGGCTCAATCTGGGCTCACTGCAGCCCTTTGCCTCCAGGGCTCAAGCAGTTCTCTTGCCTCAGCCTCCCGAGTAGCTGCAATGACAGGCGTGCACCTTCATGCCTGGCTTTTTTTTTTTTTTTTTTTGAGACAGAGTCTCACTCTGTGGCCCAGGCTGGAGTGCAGTGGTGCACTGTTGGTTCACTGCAACCTCTGCTTCCTGGGTTCAAGTGATTCTCATGTCTCAGCCTCCCAAGTAGCTGAGACTACAGGCGTAAGCCACCACACCTGGCTAATTTATGTATTTTTAGTAGAGATGAAGGTTTCACCATTTGACCAAGCTGGTCTAGAACTCCTGACCTCAGGTGATCCACCTGCCTCCTCCTCCCAAAGTGCTGGGATTACAGGTGTGAACCACTGAGCCCAGCCAATTTTTGTATTTTTAGTAGTAAGCAGCTTTCTGTTTTGGGGAGGCTTCTGGGTGTTTGGTTAGTGGTATTTGGGGGTGGGTGGGCTCTGTGGAGCTGCTTTTCATGCAACATAATCTCCTTTGCAGGTCACCTAACCCATTTGTGGTTTCCTCTGCCTGTGCTCAGCCATGGCCAGCGAGAGCTCGCCTCTGCTGGCCTACCGGCTCCTGGGGGAGGAGGGGGCTGCCCTCCCTGCTAATGGGGCTGGGGGTCCTGGAGGGGAGTCTGCCCGGAAGCTGTCCACCTTCCTGGGTGTGGTGGTGCCCACTGTCCTGTCCATGTTTAGCATAGTTGTTTTTCTGAGGATTGGTGAGTGGGCCCTGGAGTGGGAGGAGGGCTGAGGGGACATGATGGGGAGGGGTGGGACTGCTGTGACATTGGGAAGCCCCTGGGAGAAGTGGGTGGCTGAAGGGCTTGGGGAGGGCGCCATGTGAGCTTGCACATAGCTCCAGACCCAGTGGGTGGGGGATTTGGGGTGTGAGTCCCCATGACCTGACCTGACCTGCTGCTCCTGCCTTAGGGTTCGTGGTCGGTCATGCTGGGCTGCTGCAGGCCCTGGCCATGCTCCTCGTTGCCTACTTCATCCTGGCACTCACCGTCCTCTCTGTCTGTGCCATCGCCACCAATGGAGCCGTGCAGGGGGGCGGAGCCTACTGTATCCTCCAACATCGATGGACTGGGGTCTGGGCTGGGATCTGGGCCGTTCTGCCTGCTAGGGAGGGTGGGGAAGGGGCCATTACCTTTGTTGGCTCAGGGGCAAGGCAAGTGGTTTTTTCTTTTTCATTCTTAAAATTTTTTTAGGCTGGGTGCGGTGTCACGCCTGTAATCCCAGCACTTTGGGAGGCTGAGGTGGGAGGATCACTTGAAGCCAGGCATTTGAGACCATCCTGGCCAACATGGTGAAAACGCGTCTCCACTAAAAATACAAAAATTAGCTGGGTGTGGGGGCATCTGCCTGTGATTCCAGCTACTTGGGGAGCTAAGGCAGGAGAATCACTTGAACCTGGGAGGTGGAGGTTGCAATGTGCCAAGATCGCATCATTGCACTCCAATCCGGGCAACAGAGCAAGACTCTGACTCCCAGGCTGGAGTGCGGTGGCGCCATCATGGCTCACTGCAGTCTCGACTTCCTGGGCCCAAGTGATCCTCCTGCCTCAGCCTCCTGAGTAGCTGGGACTATAGGCATGTACCACCTCCTGTTTAATTTTTAAATTTAAATTTTTATTTTTTGAGACAGAGTCTCGCTCTGTCACCAGACTGCAGTGCAATGGCGCGATCTCGGCTCACTGCAACCTCTGCCTCCCAGGTTCAAGTGATTCTTCTGCCTCAGCCTCCCAAGTAGCTAGGACTACAGGCGAGCGCCACCATGCCCAGCTAATTTTTGTATTTTTAGTAGAGACGAGTTTTCACTGTGTTGGCCAGGATGGTCTTGATCTCTTGACCTGGTGATCTGCCCGCCTGGGCCTCCCAAAGTGCTAGGATTACAGGTGTGAGCCACCACACCAGGCCAATTCTTAAATTTTCTTGTAGAGAGGGAGTCTTGCTATGTTTCCCAGGCTGGTCTTGAATTCATGGCCTCAAGTGATCCTCCCGCCTCAGCTTCCCAAAATGCTGGGATTACAGGTGTCAGCCACTGTGTCTGGCAGGGCAAGTTTTAATAAATGTGCAGCAGGCAGGCTGGTATAGTGAAGAAGATCAATATTGCTGTACACGTTAATGCCAGTTTCTAGTCCAACAATCTTGTCTGTTAGGCACTGATTTTTTTTTTTTTTTGAGACAGAGTTTCGCTCTGTCGCCAGGCTGGAATGCAGTGGGTTTCACCATGTTGGCCAGGATGGTCTCCACTTCTTCATCTCGTGATCCGCCTGCTTCGGCCTCCCAAAGTGCTGGGATTACAGGCGTGAGCCACCAAGCCGGGCCTAGGCAGTGATTGTTTTATAGATGCAGAAACTGGCACTCAGAGGGTATGAGCGACTCGCGCAAAGCCACATGGCTGGGGACTGGCTGCACTCGGGTGAAGTGCTTTGAGCTGTGGCACCTTCCTCAGGCCCATTTCAGTTTCTTTTCCCTTAATGCTCACCCCTGCTTCCAATTTCAGTCATGATCAGCCGGACACTGGGGCCTGAGGTCGGCGGCAGCATTGGCCTCATGTTCTACCTGGCTAACGTCTGTGGCTGTGCCGTCTGCCTGCTGGGGCTGGTGGAGTCTGTGCTTGACGTCTTCGGGGCTGGTCTGTGCTTTGTCCGCTCTGGGCATTTCTGGGGGTTTGCAGGGTCTGGGAGTGTGCGATCATGAAGGAGAAGGTCCTCTCCAGGCGAGGGGCAGAGTGAGCCGTTACCTTGGCTTTCTGGAGCTCCTGCTGTGTGGCCAGCATCATGCAAGAGATGTGACATCCCTGATATTGTCCTTGCCTGCCGGGAGCTAACCAGTTGGAGACTGGGCTGAGATTCTTGAAACTGATGAGACCACCAGGGAAAGCTAAGATACTGGGATGGAACTAAGAGGGAAGTGGGGAAGGTGGTCTCTGTGACAGCAGGTGGGCAGAGCGGGGCTTGTCTTGCTTTGGGTCTTGGTTGGGACTGAGTCCCTTCCCTTTTTTTTTTTTTTTTTTTGAGATGGAGTCTTGCTTTTTCGCCCAGGATCGAGTGCAGTAGCGTGATCTCCACTCACTGCAACCTCTGCCTCCTGGGTTCAAGCGATTCTCCTGCCTTAACCTCCTGAGTAGCAGAGATTACAGGCACCCACCACCACGCCTGGCTAATTTTTGTATTTTTAGTAGAGACGGGGTTTTGCCATGTTGGCCAGGCTGGTCTTGAACTCCTGATCTCAAGTGATGTACCTGCCTCGGCCTCTCAAAGTGCTAAGATTACAGGTGTGAGCCATGGCGTTCGGCCCCCCTATTTTTTCTTGAGACAAGGTCTCACTCTGTCATCCAGGCTGGAGCGCAGTGGAACGATCTTGGCACAATGCAACTTCTGCCTCCCAGGCTGAAGCGATTCTCCCACCTCAGCCTCCCAGTAGCTGGGACTGCAGGCGCACATCACCACACCTGGCTGAGTTTTGCAGTTTTTGTGGAGTTGGGGTTTCACAGTGTTGCCCAGGCTGGACTTAAACTCCTGGACTCAAGCGATCCTCCCACCTTGGCCACCCAAAATGCTGGAATTGCAGGCGTGAGCCACCCACCGTGCCCAGCCAGTGGCATGCCTTAGGATCAGGCCTTCTAACTCTGTCCCTACCTCTCTCCAGATGCCACAGGGCCCAGTGGCCTCCAAGTCCTGCCCCAGGGCTACGGCTGGAACCTGCTGTATGGCTCCCTGCTGCTGGGCCTTGTGGGTGGGGTCTGCACCCTGGGAGCCGACCTCTATGCCCGGGCCTCGTTCCTCACATTCCTGCTGGTCTCTGGCTCCCTGGCCTCTGTGCTCATCAGCTTTGTGGCTGTGGGGCCGAGGGACATCCCTTTGACTCCTCAGCCTGGCCGCAATGGCTCCTCCCTGCCGCCTCGATTTGGCCACTTCACCGGCTTCAACAGCAGTACCCTGAAGGACAACTTAGGCGGTGAGCTAGGCACTGTGGTGCCAGGGATCTCGGGGGAGGCGTGGGCAGGCATTGGGGCCGGACCCTTAGAATCCCTGGATGAGTAGAGGTGTCAGAGGGAATGTGGGGCAGGAGGTCTGGAGCACAGAGCAATGCAGCTTCATTCAGGCCTGTCCAGTGTGTGTCTGGCCTTCAGGGCAGGACGGAGCCCACAAAACAGCCCCTGCTTTAGAGGAACTTGTGTTCTAGCTGGGGAAAGAGGTGTGTTCAGGGATCAGTTCAGTAGCACAGTAAGGCCCAGCATGACTTCAACAGATCAGGATCACCCAGGAGTGGAGAGAAGGGCGGCCTGACTGTGGGCTGGGAAGGGCAGGAGCCGGGGAGCTGGAGGTGGCCTGAGATAGACGGGTGGGGGATTCAGCCAGGAGCGGAGAGCAGGGAGGGAAGGCATCTCAGGAAAGACCTTGAGACCGGGTGTGGTGGCTCAGGCCTGTAATCCCAGCATTCTGGGAGGCTGAGGCAGGAGTTTGAGACCTCAGCCTCCCAGTAAGGATCACCTGAGCTCAGGAGTTTGAGACCAGTCTGGCCAACCTCATCTCTACTAAAAATACAAAAATTATCTCAGTCAACAGTCTTGGGAAGAAAAAGAAAAAAAGATACAAAAATTAGCTGGGCACAGTGGCCGGCACCTGTAGTTCTAGATATGCGGGAGGCTGAGGCAGAATTGCTTGAACCTGGGAGGCAGAGGTTGCAGTGAGCCAAGAACTTGCCACTGCACTGCAGCCTGGGTGACAAGAGCGAGACTCTGTCTCCAAAAGAAAATAATAATAATAATTAAAAAATACAAAAATTAGCCAGGCATGGTGGTACATCCTGTAGTCTCAGCTACTCAGGAGGCTGAGGCATGAGAATCCATTGAACTTGGGAGGGGGAGGCTGCAGTGAGCTAAGATCACCACCTCTACACTCCAACCTGGGCTTCAGAACGAGACTCCGTCTCAAAAAAGTAAATAGGCCGGATGTGGTGGCTCACGCCTGTAATCCCAGCACTTTGGGAGGCTGAGGATCGTGGGTCACCTGATGCCAGGAATTTGAGACCAGCCTGACCAACATGATGAAACCTCATCTGTACTAAAAATACAAAGATTAGCCAGGTGTGCTGATGGGCACCTGTAATCCCAGCTACTTGGGAGGCCGAGGAAGGAGAATCACTTGAACCTGGGAGGTGGAGGTTGCAATGAGCCGAGATCATATCATTGCACTCCAACCTGGGTAATAGAGCAAGACTCCATCTCAAAATAAATAAATAAATAAATAAATAAATATTAAAAAGTTAGATGGGTATGGTGGTGCACACCTGTAGTCCAGCTACTTGACAGGCTTGAGCCCAGGAGGTAGAGGCTGCAGTGAGCTACGATGGTGCTATTGCAGTCCAACCTGGGTGACAGAGTGAGACCATGTCTCTAAAAATAAATAAATAAATAAATAAATAATAAATAAAAGAGTGTGGGTTAGGGCCTAGAAGGAGGAATATCAGAGCATTGCAGGGATATGGCAATGCATCTGGCTGACCCAAGGCCAGTGCAGGGGCAGGCCGGGGTCTTGGTGAGGGCAGTCAGGGGAGGTGGGGAGGCTGTGGAATGCGTGGAAAGGGTGGCTGAGAGGCCTGGATCCCTGAAGGGGATGCTGACGTCCTCTCCCTCCTGGGAGCATCCTCCTAGCTGGCTATGCTGAGGACTACACCACGGGAGCCATGATGAATTTTGCCAGCGTCTTTGCTGTCCTCTTCAATGGCTGTACAGGCATCATGGCTGGGGCCAACATGTCAGGTGAGAGTTCCTGCCTGCCGACTCCTGGGGGTGTGGGGCTGCCACCATGAGGGGCCCAGGGAGACGGCGGGAGGGCTGACCTTGCCCCTTCTGCTCCCCTCCCCGCAGGGGAGCTGAAGGACCCCAGCCGGGCCATCCCTCTGGGCACGATCATTGCCGTCGCCTACACCCTCTTCGTCTATGTCCTGCTTTTCTTCCTCTCCAGCTTCACCTGTGACAGGTACCTAGGGAGGGATGGGGGTGGAGTGTCAAATAAGGTTGCTGCACCTGGGTCACGAAGGGAAACAGGCTGAGGGATTGGGGAGCAGAAACCCAGCTTGTTGGGGTAGAGGGTTGGCCACTGGGGATTAATAGCCTGTAGCCAGCGGCTGCCATGGACCCGGTACTATTGCAGGCACTTAGTTTGGGAGTGAGGATGGGCAATGGCTTTCGACTAAGTTTGCATTTCCATAAATATGTGGCCTCTTGTGCATATACCATTAGGTGTGACATCCGGGTGCGGCGGCTCACACCTGTAATCCCGGCACTTTGGGAGGCAGAGGCAGGAGGATCGCTGGAGCCCAGGAGTTCCAGACTAGCCTGGGCAACATAGCAAGACTTTATCCTCAAATACAAAAATGAGTCAGGCATGATGGCACCTGCTTATAGTCCTAGCTACTTGGGAGGCTGAGATGGGAGAACTGCTTGAGCCCAAGAGGTCGAGGCTGCAGTGAGCTGTGACTGCAGCACTGCATGTCAGCCTGAGGGTTGGAGTGAGACCTTGTCTCTTCAAAAAAAAAGAAAGAAGTGGGCTTGGTGGCTCATGCCTGCAATCCCAGCACTTTGGGAGGCTGAGGCGGGTGGATCACTTGAGGTCAGGAGTTCGAGACTAGCCTGGCCAACAGGTGAAACCCTGTCTCTACTACAAATACAAAAAATTAGCCAGGTGTGTTGGTGGGCACCTGTAATCCCAGCTACTCAGGAGGCTGAGGCAGGAGAATCACTTGAATCCAGGAGGCGGAGGTTGCAGTGAATGGAGATCGAGCTACTGCACTCCAGCCTGGGCAACAAAAGTGCAACTCAGTCTCAAAAAAAAAAAAAAAAAAAAAGAGAGAAAGGAAGGACCACTGAATGATAAAATCCAAGGCTGCCCAATGAATACCAGGTGTATCCCTTTAGCACTTTTAATATCTGAGTCTGATCCTTAAGATCAGGGCTGGGGGTTTTCCCACCCTATGACACATGATCCTCCGCACCCTCCTTTCCCTCCCTCCTAGGACCCTGCTGCAGGAGGACTATGGGTTCTTCCGCGCCATCAACCTGTGGCCCCCGCTGGTGTTGATCGGAATCTATGCCACCGCACTCTCAGCATCCATGAGCTCGCTCATCGGTGCCTCCCGCATCCTCCATGCCCTGGCCCGGGACGACCTCTTTGGTGGGTTCTCTGCCTCCTTGCTGGCTCGGAGCATGCCCTCCCTTGTCTCTTCTGTGTACCCCCGGCTGATGTGTCTGCTGTGGATTCTGTTTTTCTAGGAGTGATCTTGGCGCCGGCCAAGGTTGTGTCCCGAGGGGGAAACCCCTGGGGAGCTGTACTGTATTCTTGGGGCCTAGTGCAGGTGAGACCTCTTCTTCAACGGGCCCTTTCCTCACCCCACCAGCTGGCAGGATGGGGGTGCAGTTAGATGCAGGCTGGGAGACAAATGCAAAGGCGAATGCATTTGCACTTGGGGTGCACTGGCACTCTGCAGGTTTCACTGGCACTTTGCAGGGTTCACTGGCACCCTGGGGCGTTTGCTGGCACTTTCTGGGGTGCACTGGCATTTTGCAGGGTCCACTGACACTTTATGGGTTACACTAGTATTTTTCAGGGTTCACTGGCACTTTGTGGGTACCCCAGCACTTTGAGCGGTTTGCTGGCACTCTGGGATGTACCAACACTTTGTGGGGGTTTGCTGATACTTTGGAGGTTCAGTGGCTCTCTGTGGGAGTGCACTGGTATTCTCTGGGGTTCATTGACACTTTAGGGGGTACACTGGCACTTTGGAGGGCTCACTGGCACTTTCCAGCATTCATTGACACTTTGGGGTGCACTGGCATTTTCCGGGGTTCATTGACACTTTGAGGGTGTGCTGGCACTTTTCATGATACACTGGTACTTTCCAGGGTTCACTGATACTTTGGGGATACACTGGCACTTTTGGGGGTTGACACTTTTGGGGTATACTGGCACTTTGCAGGGTTCACTGGCACTTTCTGGGGCTCATTGACACTTTGGGGGTGCACTGGCACTTTGCAGGGTTCACTGGCCCTTTCTGGGGCTCACTGACACTTTGGGGGTGCACTGGCACTTTGGGGTGCACCAGCACTTTGGATCAACGGCATACCTCTTGGCCCCTGCCCAGCTGGTGCTCCTGGCGGGGAAGCTGAACACAATAGCTGCTGTAGTCACCGTCTTCTACCTGGTGGCCTATGCCGCCGTGGACCTGTCCTGCCTGAGCCTGGAGTGGGCCTCGGCCCCCAACTTCCGGTGAGAGACTCAGAGGCCTGTGTCCAGGAGAGGGAGAGAAGAAGGGAGGAATGGGAAAACGCGGAGGACTCTGGCCCAGGCGTGGGGCTGGGGAGTGCAGCCTCCTGAGTTTCCGTCCCTCCTCCCCTCCGTGTCCGCAGCCCCACCTTCAGCCTGTTCTCCTGGCACACCTGCCTGCTGGGGGTGGCCTCCTGCCTGCTCATGATGTTCCTCATCAGCCCCGGCGCGGCCGGGGGCTCCCTGCTCCTCATGGGCCTGCTGGCTGCGCTGCTCACTGCGCGAGGAGGCCCCAGCAGCTGGGGCTATGTCAGTCAGGCCTTGCTTTTCCACCAGGTACGGGAGCTGGGGGCGGTGGCCGGGGGCGAGGGAGGCGGTCAGGGAACCCCTTCTCCCTCCCTTCAGCCGGAGTTGGTGTTCCCACCCGAGAGCTGCCGAGCGGGCTGTGTGTCTGATCTCGCCACTTCCCCACCGCCTCCCGCTGTACCCAGGTGCGTAAGTATCTGCTCCGGCTGGACGTCCGGAAGGACCACGTGAAGTTCTGGCGGCCCCAGCTGTTGCTGCTGGTGGGGAACCCCAGGGGCGCCCTGCCTCTGCTGCGACTGGCCAACCAGCTTAAGAAGGGGGGGCTTTATGTGCTGGGCCACGTCACCCTGGGAGACCTCGGTGAGCTGCCCTCCCACTCATTCACTCACTTACACCTTCTCTTACCTTACCTTTTTTTTTTTTTTGAGACAGAGTCTCGCTCTATTGCCCAGGCTGGAGTGCAGTGGGACGATCTCGGCTCACTGCAACCTCTACCTCCCGGCTTCAATCGATTCTCCTGCCTTAGCTTCCTGCGCTGGGATTATAGGCACACACCACCATGCCTGGCTAGTTTTTGTATTTTTAATAGAGATGGGGTTTCACTATGTTGGCCAAGTTGGTCTCAAACTCCTGACCTCAAGGGATCTGCCCACCTTGGCCTCCCAAAGTGCTGGGATTGTAGGCATGAGCTACCACGGCCAGTCCCCCTCCCCACCTTTTTTTTTGAGTCTTGCTCTGTCACCCAGGCTGGAGGGCAGTGGTGCCATCATAGCTCACTGCAGCCTCAACTTCTTGGGCTCAAGCGATCCTCCTACCTCAGCCTCCTGAGTAGCTGGGACTACAGGTGTGTGCCACCAGGCCTGGCTGATTTGTAGAGATGAGGTCTCTTTATGCTTCCCAGGCTGGTCCGCAACTCCTGGCTCAAGCAACCCTCGCACTTTGGCCTCCCAAAGTGCAGGGATTACAGGCATGAGTCATGACACCAGCCCCTCTCCCCCTTTTATCTCCTTCCTAGTGAATTCTCCAACCAGCCGTAACCCTGCCCGGGCCCATCTGTGATTTGGACTCTAGGAGACACTGAACTTGGCCGACACTGGCTGCCTTCCTTTCCTTATCTTCTCTGTAGACTCCCTGCCCTCGGACCCAGTACAGCCTCAGTATGGGGCATGGCTGAGCCTGGTGGACCGGGCCCAGGTGAAGGCTTTTGTGGATCTAACCCTCTCACCCTCCGTGCGCCAGGGGGCTCAGCATCTGCTGCGAATCTCAGGCCTTGGTGAGCTGCTCCTCCCTGGATCCCCTCAGCCTTCCCCTGTGGCTACTTCCAATCTCCGCTCCCCCTCCCCTAGAGAGTCAGACACAGATTGCAAACTGCAAAAGGCCCTTATAGTCGAGAGCAGATAAGACAGTGCTCAAAGATAATAGCCGCAGACAGTGTGCGATAAGGTCTTGTAGGAGATGCAGGGGACTAGCAATGGGGTGGGCGATGCTATTGCGGTTATTTTTTTCCTTCTCCTTTTTTTTGAGACGGAGTCTTGCTCTGTCTTGCCCAGGCTGGAGTGGTGCAGCGGTGCGATCTCGGCTCACTGCAGCCTCCGCCTCCTGGGTTCCAGCGATTCTCCTGTCTTAGCCTCCCGAGTAGGGAGTGCGCTACACGCATGTGCTACCATGCCGGGCTAATTTTTGTATTTTTAGTAGAGGTGAGGTTTCACCATGTTGCCCAGGCTGGTCTTGAGCTCCTGACCTCAGGTGATCCACCCATCTCGGCGACCCAAAGTGCTGGGATTACAGGCGTCTGCCACTGTGCCTGGCCTTTCCTTCTTTTTTTTTCTGACCCAAATATTGGGGCATAGGCACTGAAGAGTGTGTTTCGAGGGACAATGGAGCATTATTTGAACCTCCAGCTGCCTCATCAAATCAGATGGTTTTTGTTTTTCTCTTTTTTGAGACAGAGTTTCACTCTTGTTGCCCAGGCTGGGCAACTGCAGATCTTGGCTCACCGCAATCTTCACCTCCCAGCTCCAAGCGATTCTCCTGCCTCAGCCTCCTGAGTAGCTGGGATTACAGGCATGCGCCACCATACCTGGCCAATTTCATATTTTTAGTAGAGATGGGGTTTCTCCATGTTGGTCAGGCTGGTCTCAAACTCCCGACCTCAGGTGATCTGTCTGCCTTGGCCTCCCAAAGTGCTGGGATTACAGGCGTGAGCCACTGCACCCGGCCCTCAGATGGTTTTTAGCCACCAGCATTCAGAGGAAGGAAGTCCAGCCACTATATGGCCAGCAAAGGTTTTGCGGAGAGATGGTAATTCAGCCAGGCTTTGAAAGGGGTTTGGGAAGTAGGAGATGTAACATGCCCCGCCCCCCAACCCCCAAGCCGCAAAGGATGCCGGAGGATGTGTGGGGCCGACGCTTGTGGATGGAGCGGTGAATTCTCAGCTTTTAGCGCTGAGGCCACCAGGGTCATCCATGTTCAGTCACTGCCTTCTCCTTTAATCCTGGACCAGCGCCTGTCACCAGAACGCATGCTTCCCTCTCTATTCAGAGTCTGGCTGAAGTTCAACTGTGTTGGACATTGCCTGGTTCAGTGAAAATCAGACCCCAGGAGATACTCAGGAGGGGGAGTGACTAGTTTATTTTGCAAGATCAGCTGGAGTTCACACCTGCCGAGATGCTTTAGGGTGTTGGCAAGCATCACTGACCCATATAGAGCATCTAAGAGCCTGGTCTTCACCTTTTGTACAGAGACTACTATGCTCATGAAATTTATCCTGTGGAAGATATTAGGTCGGTGCAAAAGCAGTTGTGGTTTTTGCACTTATTTTTGGACAGGGTCTCACTTTTTCACCCAGGCTGGAGTGCAGTGGCGTGATCTCAGCTCATTGCAACCTCTGCTTCCTGGGTTCAAGTGATTCTCCCATCTCAGTCTCCTGAGTAGCTGAGACTGCAGGTGCCTGCCAGCACGCTGGCTAATTTATGTATATTTTTGTTAGAGATGGGGTTTTGCCACGTTGCCCAGGCTGGTCTCAAACTTCCAACCTCAGGCGATCCGCCCACCTCAGCCTCCCAAAGTGCTGGGATTACAGGCATGAGCCACTGCACTGGCCTGTTTTTGCCATTTTAATGGGGAAAAAACACAATTACTTTTGCATCAACCTACTCCAATAAAAGGAAAAGTATTTACTTTAAATGGTGGATTCTCCTGTCATAGAGAATTTTATTTATGGGTTGAGCAATGTTTGTTTCATGAGAAGAGGTCTTAGAAGAGGTCTCTGAGTCTCCCTGTAAACTCAGCTTGGTTCAAGGGGGAGAATTACCCGATTCCACATGGGTTGTTCAAAAATTAAGAACCAGGAGCGTGTTGGCGGGGACTTGGGGCATTGTGGTTGGCACGTGCCCAGCTTGGTGTCTCAGAGTGTGGCCTCTGATGCTGGGCGGAGGCAGCGTGTGTTGACTTACCTGCCCCAATACCTACCAGCCATGAGCCTGTGGGCGAGTGACTTCATCGCTTGATGCTTCGGGTTCCTTATCAGTAAAAAGAGGAGACTAAATAGTACCTACCTCATAGTGTTGCTTCAGGGCTCAAATGAGTTAAAATACAAAGTGCTTTCTACAGGACACAGCCCCTGGTAAGCGGATACCATGCTATACCACCACGATTAGGTTTTGCAGTAATAGAAACGTACTGGGTAGCCCTGATTGATTTTTTTTTTTTTTTGAGACAGAGTCTCGCTCTGTTGTCCAGGCTGGAGTACAGTGGTGTGATCTTGGCTCACTGCAACCTCCAGCTCCCGGGTTCAGGCAATTCTCATGTTTCAGCCTCCTGAGTCTAGCTGGGATTGTAGGTGCCCAACACAGTGCCCTGTTAATTTTTGTATTTTAATATTTTTTGAGATGGAGTTTCACTTTAGTTGCCCAGGCTGGAGTGCAATGATAGGATCTTGGCTCACCACAACCTCCACCTCCTGGGTTCAAGCAATTCTCCTGCCTCAGCCTCCTGAGTAGCTGGGATTACAGGCATGTGCTGCTATGCCCAGTTAATTTTGTAGTTTTTTAAAATTTTTATTTATTTTTTATTTTTTTTAAAGATGGGGTTTCTCCATGTTGGCCAGGCTGGTCTTGAACTCCTGACCTCAGGTGATCCATCCACCTTGGCCTCCCAAAGTGCTAGGATTACAGGCATGAGCCACTGCGCCCGGCCAATTTTGTAGTTTTAGTAGAGACAGGGTTTCTCCGTGTTGGTCAGGCTGGTCTCAAACTGCTGACCTCAGGTGATCTGCCCGTCTCAACCTCCAAAAGTGCTCCAAAAGATTACAGGTGTGAGCTACCGTGACCAGCCTAATTTTTGTATTTTTAGTGGAGATGGGGTTTCACCTTTTTGGCCAGGCTGGTCTCAAACTCCTGACCTCAGGTGATCTGTGCACCTCAGCTTTCCAAAGTGCTGGGATTACAGGGGTGAGCCACTGTGCCCAGCCCGGTCCATTTTCTCATCTTCCCCTAGCAGGGTCTGGGGTGCTGTTCCCCCGGGGGTTCAGGCCATGAGCCTGGCTGTTCAGGGTGTCTGGTTTGCATGACGGAGTCCATTTGGCATCTCCTACCATGAAACAGACACCCTGCTAGAGGCTGGGAGCGGACTGCGTCCTACTCTTGCGATAGAATTGGAGTGCTCATTTGTGGCAAGCATCCTAATGCGAACTTTGCCTGTTTAAGTGGAGGAGATTAGTCACTGAGATAATAAAATAAGTGCATGTGAAAGTGTTTAGGAAAAATGAAAAGTCATTATGCAAATGTGCAGAATGTTGCTGTAAGAGCCTGTACACAGTGGGAACGTCATAGCTTATGGCTGACACATATTGCTGTCAGCTCGTGGGAGCGTAATGTAAACTTAGCCTGTGAGCCTAACTCCTGTCTGTTCCTGTCTCCCCGTCTCTGCCCTCAGGTGGCATGAAGCCCAACACGCTGGTCCTGGGTTTCTACGATGACGCCCCACCACAGGACCATTTCCTGACGGACCCGGCTTTCTCTGAGCCTGTGGACAGCACCAGAGAGGGTGGTTCCCCGGCTCTCAGCACCCTGTTCCCTCCTCCGCGGGCTCCCGGGAGCCCCAGGGCTCTCAGTCCCCAAGACTATGTGGCCACGGTGGCCGACGCCCTCAAGATGAACAAGAATGTGGTGCTAGCCCGGGCCAGCGGGGCCTTGCCCCCGGAGCGGCTGAGCCGGGGATCCGGGGGCACCTCTCAGCTGCACCACGTGGACGTGTGGCCCCTCAACCTACTGCGGCCCCGGGGTGGGCCTGGCTACGTGGATGTCTGCGGCCTCTTCCTACTGCAGATGGCAACCATCTTGGGCATGGTGCCCGCTTGGCACAGTGCCCGGCTCCGGATCTTCCTGTGCCTGGGGCCTAGGGAGGCACCCGGGGCGGCCGAGGGGCGGCTGCGGGTGTTGCTGAGCCAACTGAGGATCCGGGCTGAGGTGCAGGAGGTGGTGTGGGGCGAGGGGGCTGAGCCTGGGGAACCCGAGGCGGAGGACGAAGGGGACTTCGTGAACAGCAGGCAGGGAGACGCGGAGGCAGAGGCCCTGGCACGCAGCGCCAACGCCCTGGTCCGGGCCCAGCAGGGGCGTGGCACGGGAGGAGGGCCGGGTGGGCCGGAGGGTGGGGATGGCGAGGGCCCCACCACAGCCCTCACCTTCCTGTACTTGCCTCGGCCACCTGCGGACCCCGCCCGCTACCCCCGCTACCTGTCGCTACTGGAGACTCTAAGCAGAGACCTGGGCCCCACGCTGCTGGTTCACGGTGTCACCCCCGTCACCTGCACTGATCTCTGATGCCCCTGCCTCCAGGGCTGGGTAGAGAGGGCCTAGGCAGGCAGCCCATCCTGATCCTTGGAGGAGGAGGAGGGAAGCGCTGTGTCCTGTGGCCCTTGGGACCTGGAGCCCAGGGGAGGTTTTAAGGGGGTTCTGGCCTTGGGTGTCTCACCCACCTCCTTTGGCAGAGGGACCCCAGCACAGTAACTCCAGGTGGCTGTCCCCACCGTGCAGGGGAGGGAGTCCGCAGCCTCCCTTCACTGGTGCCTTGACGCTAGGGGCTGGCCTTCCTCTGCACTCTGGGCTACCTCAGTTTCCTCATCCTGGCCAGACTCACTGGCCCACTGGGGTGGTGATGTTTTCATTCTGTTTTATTTTTCTAACTCTGCTGACCATGAATAAAAGACCAAAACACTACAGGCTGGCTGAGCCGCGCTGGTGGGTAGGTGAGAGGGAGGGGGTGGGAAAGGGGAGCTCTGCAGAGGGGTGGAGATCGGAGTTTCAGCCTCCCGCAGCGAGGCTGCCACGTGCAAGGCTGGGGCGCGGGGCCCAGGGGGCATCAGTGGACTTGGAGACTGGCCCGGGTCCCCCCCTCCCATCCCTAGCTGCCCGCAGCCCCCAGTGACTCGGGCTCCCTCGAGAGCCCTTCCCTCTCGGCGGGAGGGGGCCGACTCAGAGAGAAATGGCAGTTTAGGGCCTAGGGGGCCACGTGACCCTCCCCCAGGAATGTGGTGACGTCATTGGGGGCGTGGTCGTCCCCAAAATTAGGGAGGAAGAGGAAAAAAAAGCCAGAAAAAGTTTTCTGGAGTCCCGAACGAGGTGCAGGACGGAAGAGGGGGTGAAGGCCCGAGGCACAGGGCTTCAAGACAGCTGTCCGGAGTTCCCCATTCTAGGCCATGTCGGGGCCCACCTGGCTGCCCCCGAAGCAGCCGGAGCCCACCAGAGCCCCCCAGGGGAGGGCGATCCCCCGAGGCGCCCCGGGGCCACCACCAGCCCACGGAGCAGGTAAGGCAGCCCTCATGAGAAAGAAGGGCCACCCTGCTCTGGCGCTCACCTCTGTCCTCCAGCTCCAGCCTCCCGCCCTGCCGGCTTCCTCCTGCCCCTTCCCCAAGCCGGTGGGAACAGCTGCCCGAGATCTCTTGGGACCCTAGATTCGGGGGAGAAGGTAAAGAGGGGCGGAGAGGGCAGCTCCCCAAATGCACACCCCTCCTGTCCTCTGCCACCCCACGTTTGATCTCTCTTTTCTCAACCCAGCACTCCAGCCCCACCCCAGGGGCAATTTTTGCCCCCTCCCATCAGAGCAGTGTTACCAGGCTCCAGGGGCACCGGAGGATCGGGGGCCTGCCTGGGTGGGGTCCCATGGAGTACCCCAGCGCACGCAGGTGAGAACTGGGATTGTTGGGTGGGACGTGCGGGGTCCCCTAGAACCGAGTGTGAGCGAGCCAGGGCAGGAGAGGGGCCGCGGCGATTTGCATTCTCTCTGCTCTGGCTTCATCCTCAGGGGCTCCCTGCAGACAGGAGTGCCCTGCGCCCCGGCAGCCTGGACGCCGAGATAGACTTGCTGAGCAGCACGCTGGCCGAGCTGAATGGGGGTCGGGGTCACGCGCCACGACGACCAGACCGACAGGTGACTCCCCGATCCTTCCTCTCCTCCCCGTCTGCCGTCTCCTGCTTCTCTGGACTCACAGCCCCAGTCCACCCCATCATGTGTGTGCTGTGCACCCCAGCATGGAGGAAGCGTGGCTGCAAGTACCAACATGTCAGCCACTTGAGGACGGGACCTTGTCAAATGCAAACGCCCATGCTGCCCCATACCCGGGGTCATTCCCACAAATGTGGGTCCCAGAGTGGGGGGCTTCCCTTAGGCTTCTGGTCTGCGTTTCTCCTTAGGCATATGAGCCCCCGCCACCTCCTGCCTACCGCACGGGCTCCCTAAAGCCGAACCCAGCCTCGCCGCTCCCAGCGTCTCCCTATGGGGGCCCCACTCCAGCCTCTTATGCTACTGCCAGCACCCCGGCTGGCCCTGCCTTCCCCGTGCAAGTGAAGGTGGCACAGCCAGTGAGGGGCTGTGGCCCACCCCGGCGGGGGGCCTCTCAGGCCTCTGGGCCCCTCCCAGGCCCCCACTTTCCTCTCCCAGGCCGAGGTGAAGTCTGGGGACCTGGCTATAGGAGCCAGAGAGAGCTGGGGCCGGGGGCCAAAGAAGAGGCTGCTGGGGTCTCTGGCCCTGCAGGAGGAGGAAGAGGAGGCGAGCATGGGCCCCAGGTAAGCCCTGGGGAACTGGGATGTCAGGTCTTACAGGCAATGGGACACTCATCAGTGGGTGTTCTAGGGCACTGGTTTTTTTTTTTTTTTTGAGAGGGAGTTTTGCTCTTGTTGCCCAGGCTGGAGTGCAGTGGCGTGATCTCGGCTCACTGCAAGTGAGCCTCCTAGGTTCAACTGAGTCTTCCTGCTTCAGCCTTCCCAGTAGCTGGGATTACAGATGCATGCTACCATGCCTACATAATTTTTGTATTTTTAGTAGAGATGGAGTTTCACCACGTTGGCCAGGCTGGTCTCAAACTCCTGACCTCAGGTGATCCATTGCCTCATCCTCCCAAAGTGCTGGGATTGCAGGTGTGAGCCACTGCGCCTGGCCAGGGGGCTGGTTTTGGAGCAGAGTCAGAGGTCTGGGATGTGGAGCCAGTCAGGAAATACAGGGTGGGGCGGTGCAGGGGAGCAGGATAGAACTGCCCATGGGGAATGGGCACAGTGGCTCACGCCTATAATCCCAGCACTTTGGGAGGCCGAGATGGGCGGATCACCTGAGGTCAGGAGTTTGAGACCAGCCTGGCCAATGTGGAGAAACCCTGTCTCTACTAAAAATACAAAATTAGCTGGGCATGGTGGCTCATGCCTGTAATCCCAGCTCTAGGGAGGCTGAGTCAGGTAACTGCTTGAACCAGGGAGGCAGAGGTTGTGGTTAGCTGAGACTGTGCCATGGCACTCCAGTCTGGGTGACAAGAGGGAATGAAACTCCGTCTCAAAGCAAAAAACAAAAAAAACTGGCCCCTGGGCTGAGATGTTCTCAAATGAGCTTTCTAGCTGGAACTGCCTGGCCTTCAGAGACATTACAGCAGTCCCCAACCTTTTTGGCACCAGGGACCAGTTTTGTGGAGGACAATTTTTCCACGGACTGGGGCAGGGGATGATTTTGGGATGATTCAAGCGCATTACATTCATTGGGCACTTTATTTCTATTATAACAATAATAGAATATGTATAACATGTATAATTGTTTCATTATAATATATGATGATAATATATAATGAAATTATATAATGATAATATATAATGAAGCAATTCTACAACTCACCATCATGTAGAATCAGTGGGAGCCCTGAGCTCGTTTTCCTGCAACTAGATGATCCCATCTGAGGGTGATGGGAGACAGTGACAGATCATCAGGCATTAGATTCTCATAAGGAACACACAACCTAGATCCCTTGAATGCACATGTGATTCCATGAAGGCTTCCTATGAGAATCTAATGCTACTGCTGATCTGATAGGAGGCGGTGCCAGGGCGGTAATGCAAGTGATTGGGAGCAGCTGTAGATATAGATGAGCTTTGCTTGCCCATTGCTCACCTCCTGCTGTGCGGCCCGGGGTTCCTAACAGGCCATGGCCTGGGGGTTAAGGACCCCTGTATTATAGCATCAGGAGCTAGAGTAGGACCGAACCCCTGATTCCCACCTTCCAGGTGTCTCTGAGCCAGCCTCCGGAGGATGAGCTGGACAGGCTGACCAAGAAGCTGGTGCATGACATGAACCACCCGCCCAGCGGGGAGTACTTCGGTGAGCTGAGGCTGTGGGGCAGGTGGAAAGCGGGAGGGGAGGCTGGGAGACAGAAGGGACAGCGGCTTCCTGGGTCTGTGCAGACTGATGCTGTTTCTCCCTGTCCTCAGGCCGGTGTGGTGGCTGCGGAGAAGATGTGGTCGGCGATGGGGCCGGGGTTGTGGCCCTCGATCGCGTCTTTCACGTGGGCTGCTTTGTGTGTTCTACGTGCCGGGCCCAGCTTCGGGGCCAGCATTTCTACGCCGTGGAGAGGAGGGCGTATTGCGAGGGATGCTACGTGGTGAGTGGCTGGGGCTGGGGTGCTGGAGTCAGTGGCTGGATGCCGGGGGCTTCCATCCAAGGTGGGAGCTAGAACGTCCAAGCCCAGAGGAAGAACGGTGCTAGAAGCCGGGTCACTGGAAGCGGTGTACAAACAGGAAGGAATTCTGCAAATATCAAGCAAGTAGCTCAAGACTGGTGGCTGAAGGGAAGGACATAGCTCTTAACAAGTGTGGGGTGTCTTATAATTAAAGAGAATGTGTTAGATTCCCACAACACCCATGAGGCAGGTACTACTACTGACTCCTGTTTTTCTTTTTCAAGACAGAGTCTTGCTCTGTCACCCAGGGTGGAGTGCAGTGGCGCAATCGGCTCATTGCAACCTCTGCCTCCCCTGGTTCAAGTGATTCTCATGCCTCAGCCTCCCGAGTAGCTGGGATTACAGGCGCCCGCCACCACACCTGGCGAAGTTTTGTATTTTTAGTAGAGATGGGGTTTTGCCATGTTGGCCAAGCTGTTCTCGAACTCCTGGCCTCAAGCAATCTGCCCACTCTGGCCTCCCGAAGTGCTGGCATTACAGGCGTGAGCTATTCTGGTCCGATTGCTGCTTTTCTCAGAGTGGTTAAGTACCTTGTGTAGTGCTGGGATCTGAACTCAGATCTGCTCAAGTCCGCTTTTCACCGAATCACATGTAGGGGGCTGTAGAAATAGATGGCTGGGCTGCTGGGGTGCCTGGTGGGCTGCCATGGCTCCCACCGGCTGCCAGATTTTCCTGCCTACCTTCCCAACAGGCCACCCTGGAGAAATGCGCCACGTGCTCCCAGCCCATCCTGGACCGGATCCTGCGGGCTATGGGAAAGGCCTACCACCCTGGCTGTTTCACCTGCGTGGTGTGTCACCGTGGCCTCGATGGCATCCCCTTCACGGTGGATGCTACCAGCCAGATCCACTGCATCGAGGACTTTCACAGGTCAGGCCTGGCCTCCACCTCGTCTCACAATGTCTGACCTTTCCTGACTCTTTCATCTCCCCTTCATGCCCCAGGACTGTCTCTTCCTGTTTCCAACCTCTGGCCCTCCTTAATTCTTTGTTATTGTTATTTTTTAGAAACAGAGTCTCACTCTGTTGCTCAGGCTGGAGTGCAATGGCGTGATGATTAGCTTACTGCAGCCTCCAACTCCTGGGCTCAAGTGATCCTCCTGCCCCAGCCTCCCATGTAGCTGGGACTACAGGTATGCGTGCCACCATGCCTGGCTAGTTTTCTTCTTTGTTTTTTGTTTCTTTTGACATGGAGTCTCACTCTGTCGCCCAGGCTGGAGTGTAGTGGCATGATCTCAGCTCACTGCAACCTCTGCCTCCAGGGTTCAAGTGATTCTCTTGCCTTAGCCTCCCAAGTAGCTGGGATTACAGGTGTGTGCCACCATGCCCAGCCAGGTTTTTTTTTTTTTTTGTATCTTTAGTAGAGACAGGGTTTCATCATGTTGGCCAGGCTGGTCTCAAACTCCTAGGCTCAAGTGATCTACCTACCTCAGCCTCCCAAAGTGCAGGAATTGCAGGCACAAGCCACTGCACCCAGCCTTCTTTGTTTTTTAATAAAGACAGGGTCTTACTCTGTTGCCCAGGGTGGTCTTGAAAGCCTGGCCTCAAGTGATCCTCCTGCCTTGGCCTCCCAAAGTGCTGGGATTACAGGCTAGAGCCACTGCACCCAGCCTCTCTCATTCTCTTTCACATCATCCCTTCTCCAAGACCCAAGGCCACACCTCTGGTCTCTGATTCCCTCCAGTGCCCCACTTTCTCTGGGTCCCATTGTTGGTACCCTGCAACCCCAGGACTTGATGGCCTTTTCGGTTCTCTTCCCCCACAGGAAGTTTGCCCCGAGATGCTCAGTGTGCGGTGGGGCCATCATGCCTGAGCCAGGTCAGGAGGAGACCGTGAGAATTGTTGCTCTGGATCGAAGTTTTCACATTGGCTGTTACAAGTGTGAGGTCAGGGGGCCTCAGCATGTGCAAGCGGTTGGCAGTGTCTGGGGTACTGGGTAGAGCACGAGGGAGGGGGAACACAGAGGTCTCTGGTTGACAGAAATCTGCTTTTTTTTTTTTTTTTTTTGAGATGGAGTCTCACTCTGTTGCCCAGGCTGGAGTGCAATGGCATGATCTCAGCTTACTGCAACCTCTGCCTCCCGGGTTCAAGCGATTCTCCTGCCTCCCAAGTAGCTGGGATTACAGGCACCCACCACCATGTCCAGCTAATTGTTGCTTCTTTTTCAACAGGAGTGTGGGCTGCTGCTCTCCTCTGAGGGCGAGTGTCAGGGTTGCTACCCGCTGGATGGGCACATCTTATGCAAGGCCTGCAGTGCCTGGCGCATCCAGGAGCTCTCAGCCACCGTCACCACTGACTGCTGAGTCTTCCTAAAAGTACCTACTGGGTTCTCAGTTCCAGTTCCCATCCATTGATTGATCACCCTCCCTGACATCTGCCTGTACGACTTTGTCACCAAATGCTGGCTCCTCTTTCTCCAATCACGAAATAATAATCCCTCAAGTTTATAAAACACATTCAAGTCTGTCGTCTCATCTGATTTTCGCAGTAGCCCATTACAAGCCCAGTTGCTGTTACTGTCTGCATTTTTACATGTGAGGATGCCAGAACTGAGAGGTGACTCCCCTAGATTGCATGGTTCTTTTTTTTTTTTTTTTTTGATGGAGTCTTGCTCTTGTTGCCCAGGCTGGAGTGCAATGGTGTGATTTTGGCTCACTGCAACCTCTGCCTTGTGGGTTCAAGTGATTCTCCTGCCTCAGCTTTCCAAGTAGCTAGAATTATAGGCACCTGCCACCATGCCCAGCTAATTTTTGTATTTTTAGTAGAGACAGGGTTTCACCATGTTGACCAGGCTGGTCTTGAACTCCTGACCTCAGGTGATCCACCCACCTTGGCTTCCCAAAGTGCTAGGATTACAGGCGTGAGCCACTGTGCCTGGCCTGCATGGTTCTTAAATGGTAGAACCTGGGTCTTTTTGGCTTATTCGTTGTTTTTTGGAAATTCTTATAATGTATCCCTACCCTCCTCTCAGTGCTAGGAGCAAGCACACCTCAGGGAGGAGACAGCATTTCTATATATATCTATATTTTGAGACAGGGTCTCACTCTATTTCCCAGGCTAGAGTGCAGTGGTGCAATCAAGGCTCACTGCAGCCTTGAACTCTTGGGCTCAAACATTCCTCCTGGCTTAGCCTCCCCAGTAGCTAGGTCCACAGGGGGATCCCACCAAGGCCAGTTATTATTTTTTGTGTGGAGATGGGGTCTTGCTATGTTGTCCAGGTTAGTCCTGAACTCTTGGGCTCAAGTCCTCCCTCATCGACCTTCCCACGTTCTGGGATTACTGGTGTGAGCCACTGTGCCTGGCCTTAAATATTCTGTAAAGATGGGGTCTTGCCATGTTGCTCAGGCAGGTCTCCTGTCTCAAGCGATCCTCCTACCTCGGCCTCCTAAAGTGCTGGGTTCGCAGGCCTGAGGCACCTCAGCTGACCTTCCTATTAAGTCTCACACTCAATTCACTGAGAGGGGACTTGAACCTGGGCGGTTCATACTCTGTTGTTTAGGGCGTTAACTTACAGCCTATCTGATCCAAGTACTGAGTGGGGTCAAAACTGATTATCTGCCACTTTTACTTAAACATGGGGGGTCTTTGTCGAGGAAGAGCAGAAACGACGGACTTTGCAGGTAGTGCCCACTGTGGCACCCAATTTTGGCTGGATCTTTGGAGTAGAAAATGGTGGGAGACGATGCTTTAAAATGGTCGCTTCCATCTTTCATCCCCTAAAAGCCCGCGCTTCCCAAGCCCACGCCCTGCCCGAAGAGGGGACGAAACTACCCCCGGCGAGGTCAGGAGGCCCGTGGGGGGCACCAGGGTTGGATGAGAAACAGCTTAGATGCCCGACACATCCGGGGTCGCGCGATCGTCCACCTCAGCCCTCAGAAGCCCTCCCTCCGCACCCAGAGAGCTCCTCCGCCCGGGAGGCCGCGCTTGGCCCAGACGACTTCCCGTAGTTCCTCACGCTCAAGGCGTTCTCGTCTCGAAAAACCGCGCGAGACTTGCAAGAGTCCGCCCCTTTCCCATCACGCCCTGCTCTCCTCGCCAGTCGCGCTCCGTTCGTTAGTTCCAGTTCGGGCCGCGAGAGGGGGAGCCTTGTGTCGGGGAGGCGCGAGTGACGCAGGCGCAGTGCTGGGGGCGCGCGCGCGGCTGTCCATCCTCGGTTGTTCCACTTTTGTTCTCCTCTCTTTGGTCCTCTCTCCAAGAGCTCCGCGTCTCTCCTCTCGCCGTCCTCGCCGTCCTCGTCGCGCGCCCGCGGCCCAGGTCGCCCTGAAATCTAGTCGGTCAGAGCGCCAGTCCAACGGCCGCGGCAGCTCCCAGGTGGGGGAGGGGAGGAGCCTGGGGGGCCCCGCTGGGCCGGTAGAGGAACCGGGGGCGAGCGGGGAGACTCTCGAGGCGCGTAGAAGCGTTGGAGCCTCGTCCTCTGGCTCAGGATGGTGGGGGCCGCGGAAGGCTGGCATTGGCTGGAGGGAGGCGGGCGAGGTGCCTGCGAGGGACGATCCCTCTCTCCGTTCCTCGTTGTGCACCATCCCGACCGCCCTTCCCCGGTCCCCACCCCCCCTCAGACTGTGCCATGGGTGACAGTGATGACGAGTACGATCGAAGGCGCAGGGACAAGTTCAGAAGAGAGCGGAGCGACTACGACCGTTCCCGCGAGAGAGATGAAAGACGTCGAGGGGACGATTGGAATGACAGGTGAGCCGTTTTTAACTCATCTTGTCCCCGTTTCATGCCGTTCCACTTCATCCGCGTCGCTTTTCTTTTTCCCCCTTGTAATTTATATGAGGGCGAACCCTATGAAATGGCTCATTGGACTGTTTGCTGTGGTTCAACCTCTTTGCTATTGGCTAGAGAGCTAGCTGTGGCTTGGTTTTTTAAATGGCTTTGTAGATCAGAGCAATAGAGCTAAGAGTTTGAGCATAAGAAGTAGTCTTTATACATTCACGAAAAGCGTGCCTTTTTTCGTTGTTGCTGAGATGGGGTCTTGTTCTGTGCCCTGGCTGGAATACATTGGTGCATTCCTAGCAGCCTTTACCGTCCTGGCTTAATTGATCTCCCACCTCAGCCTCCTGAGTAGTTGGGACTACAGGGAGAGGCCACCACACCCGGCTAACTTTTAAAAACTATTATTATTATTATTTCGAGACAGAATCTCGCTCTTCGTCAGCTGGAGTGCAGTGGCGCAACCTTGGTTCACTGCAACCTCTACCTCGGATTCAAGCGATTTTCCCACCTCAGCTTCCGGAGTAGCTGGAATTACAGGCGTCCACCACCACAGCTGGCTAATTTTTGTAATTTTGGTAGAGACGGGGTTTCCCCATGTTGGCCGGGGTGGTGTGAAACTCCCGAATTTAGGTGATTCACCTGCCTCCACCTCCCAAAGTGCTGGGATTACAGGCATGAGCCACAGTGCGTGGTCTAAATTATTTTTGATAGAGACAGGGTCTTGCTCTGTTGCCCAGGTTGTAAATTGTATTTTAGAAAGGTTGCTTCAGAAAAATATTAATATTTTTATTTATTGATCTGACTGGAAAGGTTGTCAGACTAGTTTCCTGACAATGTATGATTAGGTTTCTTGTCACTGTTTTGCCCAAAATCTCGGAGTTCATTGGGTGGTGCTGATTGGATTAATTGATTATAAGATGTGGTTATTGAGTTTAGGATGTTACAGTGTGGGCTTGACATGGGGGGTCAGAATGGTTATGGATGTATCCTGTAAATGAGTATATTGGAAGTTATAAAGAGGGTAAGCATTGAGGGAACAGATCTCTAAAGGAAGGGAGCGGTGCTGGAGGTGGTGTGGCAGGGACCCACTGGAAACTGACACTTAGCTAGTTTGGAAAGATGAGTGGGAATTCCCCAGACACAGGTGACATGCACAGGTTGAAACTGTAGACATAACATTGTGTGCTTTTAGTATGTTCTGGATTGGTTAGAGTCCTGTTTCTCAGGATGTCCGCAGACCATAGGGGGTCTCCGAGGCTAAAATTAATTTTTGTGGTAATGTTTACATATTATCGCCGTTTCCACTGAATCTGCCATAGCAATGGTGGGTAAAACTGCTGATGCTTCAGCAAACATAAAGGCAATAAGAACAAAGAGTTAAAAAAAAAGCCAGTTTCATTAGTGGTTTTTGATGAAAGAGTAAAAATTTAAATTTGATTAAATTGGACTCTTGATTGTAGGTCTTTTTTTGACATAGAGTCTCACTCTGTTGCCCAGGCTGGAGTGCAATGGGGTGATCTTATCTCACTGCAACCTCCACCTCCTGGGTTCAAGCGATTCTCCTGCCTCAGCCTCCCGAGTAGCTGGGATTACAAGTGCATGTGCCACCACGCCCAGTTACCTTTTGTATTTTTACTAGAGATGGGGTTTTCACTGTGTTGGCCAGGCTAGTCTTGAACTCTTGACCTCAAGTGATCCACCTGCTTTGTCTCTCAAGGTGCCGGGATTACAGGCTTGCATTGGTTGAGCAAAAGTACGAATGTGATTGATTGAACTTAACTAACAGCTTTTTTCCATGGCATGTTATTTTTACTTGAATGAATGACAAACAGTGATCGTTCATACTTGGGTGTTTGGCAGACATCTTCTTGAAAATGAACTGAGAACCTTTTACTTCAGTGTAAGCTGTCAGTATTTGTTGCCAGTGATGAAGTGGAACTTTCCAGTGAAAATTAGAATTTTGGGCTGGTGAAGTGGCTCATGCCTTTAATTCCAACACTTTGGGAGGTGAAGGTGGGTGCATTGCTTGAGCCCAGGAGTTTGAGACCAGCCTGGGCAACGAGGTGAAACCTGTCTGTACAAAAAAAAAAAAAATAGGAAAATTAGCCGGGGGTGGTGGCACGCGTCTTTAGTACCGGCTACCCAGGAGGCTGAGGTGAGCCTGGGAGGTCTAGGCTGCATTGAGCCTTGATTGCACCACTGTACTCCAGCCTGGGCAACAGAGAGAAACCCTGTCTCAAAAAAAAAAAAAAAGGAAAAAGAAAATTAAAATTTTGGAAACTTTTTTTTTTTTGAGTTGGAGTTTCACTTTGTTGCCTAGGCTGGAGTGCAGTGGTGCGATCTCAGCTCACTGCAACCTCCGTCTCCAGGTTCAGGCGCTTCTCCTGCCTCAGCCTCCTGAGTAGCTGGAATTACAGGCGCGCACCACCACGCCCGGCTAATTTTTATATTTTTAGTAGAGATGGGGTTTCTCCGTGTTGGTCAGGCTGGTCTCGAACTTCTGACCTCAGGTGATCCACTTGCCTCGGCCTCCTAAAGTGCTGGGAGTACAGGCGTGAGCCACCACACCCAACCAGTTTTGGATAACTTACATCTACTAATGTGAGCTTGATAGCTTCCCATTAAGTAAAGACTTTTCCGGTGAGATAGGCAGTGATGCTCATGAATGTTTTTTGATACTGTGTGAGACGTAACAAGGTCTATTCAAAGGGCAAGATGGAACAGTAGATTTTAAGTTGGCGGAGAATGAAATGTTCACTGCAACTATTTCAGATTTGAGGTTCTAACTAGCCTGTGAGAAACTACCTCCTTTTTGAACAAGGTAGCATAAAGAAAGGAAAAAAAAAGAACCTATTTCTCATTGAGTTTTGGGTAGTATCCAAAAAGAATATCTACAGTTATCTGTAAAGGCTTTTCGAACTACTTATCAGTGTAAGGCCAGATTTTCTGTTTACTGTTTTTTTTGAGACAGGTTCTTGCTCTGTTGCCCAGGCTGGAGTGCAGTGGCGCAATCATAGCTCACTGCAGCCTTGACTTCCCCAGGTTTGGGTGATCTTCTCACCTCAGCCTCCTGATTAGCTAGGACTACAGGTGTATGCCACCACACACAGCTAGTTTTCTTTTTTCTTTTCTTTTTTTTTTTTTTTTGAGATGGAGTTTCGCTCTTCACTCAGGCTGGAGTACAGTGGCGTGATCTGGGCTCACTGCAGTCTCTGCCTCCTGTATTCAAGTGATTCTCCTGCCTCAGGCTACTGAGTAGCTAGGATTGCAGATGCCTGCCACCATGTCCTGGTAATATTTGTGTATTTAGTAGAGACAGGGTTTTGCCATGTTGGCCAGGCTGGTCTCAAACTCTTGACCTCAAGTGATTTGCCCGCCTTGGCCTCCCAAAGTGCTGGGATTACAAGCATGAGCCACCACTTCCAGCCAGCCAGCTAATTTTTGTATTTTTAGTAGAAATGTGGTTTCACTATGTTTCCCTAGCCTGGTCTTGAACTCCTGGGCTCAAGCAATCCACCTGCCTCGGCCTCCCAAAGTGCTAACATTCATTACAGATGTGAGCCACCATGCCTGGCCTGCCTCATATTTTTCAACCAGAACAAAATATCTCAACAGATTCAGTATAGAAGCTATCCTCTACAAAGCCATAACTTGAAGAGGTTTGTAAAAATGTAAAAACAATGACAGTTTTTCTCACCAAAATTTTTTGGAAAAGAATCACTTTTCATAAAAACATGTAATCTATTTCATCTTACTGTGTAACTTAAAAATGAAGGTTTTGGAATGTTTTGTTTTAATTTTGAATATAGTAAGCATTGGTAGATAAGCAGAAAGTCTTTGTCCTCAGTCATTTTTAGCAGGGGCTGAGGCTGGAGAAGTGCTCGAGCCCAGGAGGCTGAGGCTGCAGTGAGCCGAGATTGAGATTGCACTGCTGCACTCCAGCTGGAACGACAGAGTGAGACTGAGACTGTGTCCAAAAAAAAAAGAAGAAGAAAAAGATGAGGATGGGGGAGGTTGGTGACTAGTGGGGAGGCTGGAGGGACAGCCAGGAGCCAAAGTTAAAACAACAGTGTTGCTTCCTGGCATTGAAGCAAGGGCGTGATGTGATGAGATTTGTATTTGAGGAAGGTCCCCTTCACAGTGGGGAGACAGAAGCAAGAGACCAGAAGCAGGTAGGCAGCCAGGGCTGTAGGAGCCACACTGGACAAGGACAAGGACTAGGACAGGGTGTAGGGAAGGCAGAGAGTGGGACAGCTTTGATAGGCTTCCAGGCAGAGGATTAGCAGAAGGCATTAGTGGCGAGGGTAGTGAATGAAGCTGGGGAGAGATGCTGCTTCGTTGATACAAGAGTGGGGAGTGGAGGGCGGGGAAGACACTTGGGCCCATGGTGGTAGCATGAATAGGCTCGATTCTGACAATTTGAGGAGGTGATGGACTAGTAGGGGATGATTTAAAAAAATATTTTTGTGTTATTTTTAGAGACAGAGTCCCCCTCTATCACCCAGGCTGAGTGTGCTGGTGTAGTCATAGCTTGCTGTAGCCTTGACCTCCTGCCCATAAGTGGAGACAGAGTCCCCCTCTGTCACCCAGGCTGAGTGCGCTGGTGCAGTCGTAGCTTGCTGTAGCCTCGACCTCCTGCCCATATGTGGGCCTCTAGCAGGGGTGATGCATGTGAGTCTGGAGCTCAGGCAAAAGGCCAGGCTGGAAGGAGAGTTGCAGAACCATCAGTTCCTGGGTATTGGCTGAAATTGTGGAGTTAAGACAAGAATCTTTGTTTTGTTTTGAGACAGGGTCTCACTCTGTTGCTAAGGTTGGAGTGCAGTGGCTTGCCCTGACTAGACAAAAATCTTTCTCTGTTAAGAGTGAAGTTTTATAATTTTAGGCTTTTAGTCTGATATCTCAGGGTAAGAAGGGCCTGTTTAAGAGTATGGCTGTGGCATATCCAGGCTGTATCTTTTAATTATTGTTATATATATATATATATATTTTTTTTAAATTTATTTTTATTTTGAGACAGTCTTGCCCTATTGCCCAGGCTGGAGTGCAGTGGCGTGATCTTGGCTCACTGAAACCTCCGCCTCCCTGGTTCAAGTGATAATCCTGCCTCAGCCTGTTGAGTAGCTGGGATTACAGGTGTGTGCCACCACAGCTGGCTAATTTTTGTATTTTTAGTAGAGATGGAGTTTCACCATGTTGGCCAGGTTGGTCTCAAACTCCTGACCTCAGGTGATCTGCTGGCCTTGGCCTCCCAAACTGCTGGGATTACAGGCGTGAACCACTGTGCCCAGCCACCAAATAAAAACATTTTTATTGAGATTGGGTCTAACTATTGCTCACCTAGTCTTCAATTCCTGGCCTCAAGTGATCCTCCTGCCTAGGCCTCTCAGAGTGCTGGGATTATAGGCGTGAACCACTATGCCCAGCCTTTAATCATTGTTTCTTATTCTTACCGCCAGAGAGTGGGACCGTGGCCGTGAGCGCCGCAGTCGGGGTGAATATCGGGACTATGACCGGAATCGGCGCGAGCGCTTCTCGCCACCCCGCCATGAACTCAGCCCGCCACAGAAGCGCATGAGGCGAGACTGGTGAGATGGAGTGGTTTCCCTCTCCTCCCCTTCTCCTCACTTCTCCCTGGGCCTTCCCTTTTGTCCCTCTCCTGGGCCTAAATCTTTGTCATTGCCTTTTCTCAACTCCTCATCACCCATCGTTTCTTTGTCTCTTGAAACCCTTGTCTGGGAGACCATGCTGTGTATGCCCCCATCTGTCTGTCCTCCTTCATGACCTGGGGAGATGGCTTCCTTCTCTGCCTTACTTTTGTGTCCCCCACCCTCAGGGATGAGCACAGCTCTGACCCATACCACAGTGGCTATGAGATGCCCTATGCTGGGGGGGGTGGGGGCCCAACTTATGGCCCCCCTCAGCCCTGGGGCCACCCCGACGTCCACATCATGCAGCACCATGTCCTGCCTATCCAGGCCAGGTAAGGACCGGGCTTCTCAGGAGAAGGGGGTTGATAGGATTGGGGGATAGTTGGGGTTGCTGAAGCCAGGGAGCGGGTGAGGCGCACAGAGGCATGCCCCTTGGGTGGGAGTGGTAGCCGTTGGGGTTTAGGGTGATGTCCATGATGGGCAAAGGAAGGGGGCACCTGGGTACCTTGGCCCCCCAGCCTCCCACCCTTCCCCCACAACCAAGCCTTCCTGACCGGGCCCCCCCTCCAGGCTGGGCAGCATCGCAGAGATAGACCTGGGTGTGCCGCCGCCAGTGATGAAGACTTTCAAGGAGTTTCTCCTCTCCCTGGATGACTCGGTGGATGAAACAGAGGCCGTCAAGCGCTATAATGACTACAAGCTGGATTTCCGGAGGCAGCAGATGCAGGATTTCTTCCTGGCTCACAAAGATGAGGAGTGGTGAGTGCCCCTGCTTCCCTGGACCTTTTCCCTGGCATGTCCCCCTTGCCCCACTGGTGGAACTGCGGCCCTGTCCTCTTCCCAGTTTCCCCAGTCTGGAACTTTCTGGGGGCGGGGGTTGGGAAGTATGACAGCTTTGGCTGATGGGGTCTCCCCTCACTTCAGCGACTGCCACTGCCCCCGCCCCACCCCATCTCCTGTCCTGCTGTCCTCAGAGAGTGGGACACCTCCAGGCAGCAGGCCAGAGCCACCTGGCCCCTTGGGGCAGCAGACAGACCGCTTCTCACTTGCTGGTGTTGGGTCATGTCATCCCTGATCACCAGGACCCCGTGTGGCTGTGGCATCTTCCCAAAGCGACGAGTAAATCCAGAGAAGAAAAGCAAAGATCTCAGGGTCGTTTGACAGAAAAAGAATTTTAATTTTTTTTTCCTTTTGTGGATGTTTTAATTTTAATCAACCATCTTTTCCCCCCTTCCTGCTCCTCCTCCTCCTCATCCTCTTTCTGCTCCTCCTCCTTGAAAAGAGCCAGAACTGGGAACTACACCCGCTCATCGACGGAGCTCGGAGCAAACCCACCTCCACCCCCACCATACCCAGCCCATACATGAGCCCCTGGGCTGAGCCGCGTGGCCCCGGCCAGGCAGACAGGCAGGGCACTGCTGTGCACAATGCAGCGGTTTAGCTGAATGTGATTGCTCAGGCAGTTAGTCAGTCAGGGCCCCCACTGCGGAGTCCCGCGGGGCAGGGCAACTCAGCCGGGCGCCCAGCCAGGAGCCAGCCGGTGGCCCGCCAGCCAGAATGGGCCCTGGGCGCCGCTAGTTAAATCTTGAGCTCTGTTTGACCAAGCGGCCAAGGTAAAGATCCTAGAGGTGATGCCTGCGGCTTTCCTTTCCTCTTCGCCCCACTTGTGGTTCTGTTCTGTCTTTGCTGTCCCCTCTCAGACTGCTCTGTGTGTCTTTGTCCTGACCTCTCACGCGTCTTCATTCTTTCTCTGTCCCTGTTCTTGCTTCCTAACACCGCCTTCCTCCCTGTTGGTTTTCTCAATTTCTCTCTCTGATCTTTAATTTTCGTTTGTTTTCGGTTTCTGGGACTTTGTCACACCCTCCCCTTTCCTCCCTTTCTCCTTTTTCTCATACTCCTCATTTCTTTTGTTTTCCCCTGAGGTCCTATTTGAAATGTTTTATTTTTCTTGCTCCTTCCTAGCCTTCCCTCTCCTCTCTCCCCCACTGTGGGCAGGACCTGAGGCTCTGAAGGGCACTCCAGTCTCTCCCTTTGGTCTTTCCTGTCCCTTCACCATCTTGCTTATTTTCCCATGGGTGGAGTAAGGTGCCCTGCCTCTGGGTTTTGCTGTCTGGCCCTCTGTCTTCCACCTTGGGGTGGAGGGAGTTGGCGGGAGCAGATTTTTAATGACTGCAGTTTGGGGTTGGTGAGGAGAGAGGTTCTTCAGGGCCTACTATTTCCTGAGCCTTCCTCTCTGAAGCTTTGGGAAATGATACCTTTTTACTACATTAGTGTTTCCCAGAGACTTAGAGTGGTAAATATGCCTCTCCAACCCTGGCGCCCCCTGTAGTCATTGGTCTTCCCAAACCCAGAGCTCTTAGTTGCCGGTTCTCCCCCGAAGTCTTCTCAGAGCACAACTTCTGGTTCCTTTTGGGGTGTTGGGTGGTTTTAGCACACCCCTATCCCCTAAGCTCTCTGCTTTGATGACCCTTTGTGGGTGTGAGGATGGGGGCTATGCCCTGTCTTTCCTGGGCCCCTCCCCACATGCTAGCCTTGGCCTCCAGTAACTGTTTTGTTTTTCCCTCCCCCACTTCGTTCCCAGGTTTCGGTCTAAGTACCACCCAGATGAGGTGGGGAAACGTCGGCAGGAGGCCCGGGGGGCCCTTCAAAACCGACTGAGGGTCTTCCTGTCCCTCATGGAGACTGGCTGGTTTGATAATCTTCTGTTGGACATAGACAAAGCTGATGCCATTGTCAAGATGCTGGATGCAGGTGTGTGGAGTTGGAGGGGTCCCACTGGACCCCATGGGGGTGGGTGTGTCTGGGGACCAGGTAGAAGTGGGTTGACAGGAGCTAGGGCCCTGGGGTTGTGACCTCTGTTCCCTTTGTTGGTAGCCGTGATTAAGATGGAAGGAGGCACAGAGAATGATCTCCGCATCCTGGAGCAGGAGGAGGAGGAGGAGCAGACAGGAAAGCCCGGGGAGCCTGGCAAGAAAGAGGAAGGCCGGGCTGGAGCAGGCCTGGGGGACGGGGAGCGCAAAGCCAACGACAAGGATGAGAAGAAGGAAGACGGCAAGCAGGTCTGAGTCCGGGCCTCCTAGCACTGCCCCTGGCAGCCTGGGGGAAGGAGAGTTGGGGGCAGGGCTCCAAAAGAGCTAGAACTGGGGGCCTGTATTCTGGGAGGGGTGGGCAGAATGAACCTGTGGGCTCAGCTGTGGGGTGGGGAGCCCTCTGATGAAAGGGGAAGGGGAGATTTGGCATCCCCAGTGGCTGTCTCTTCCCATAGGCCGAGAATGACAGTTGTAATGATGACAAAACGAAGTCTGAGGGTGACGGAGACAAGGAAGAGAAGAAAGATTCTGAGAAGGAAGCCAAAAAGGTGAGGTGTCTGTAACCTGGGGTCAGAGCATTGGGGCTGGGTTCCTGGTGCGTTAACTTGTCCCCCGTGCCGTGGCTCGCACAGAGTAGCAAGAAGCGGAACCGGAAGCGCAGCGGGGACGATAGCTTTGACGAGGGCAGTGTGTCAGAGTCCGAGTCGGAGTCTGAGAGTGGCCAGGCTGAGGAGGAGAAGGAGGAGACAGGTAGGGTTTCTTTTCTGCTTCTAAAGTGTATTCTAATGCTGGTGGGGAGGTGAGAGGTTGGCAACATTGATGAAGGAAGGGTGGCTTTTAGGGGAAGGCTTCTCTGTCCTCCCCACCAAAATCAATAATCAAAACACACCAACTCCTACCGCACCAACTTCCTGCCTAGAAGCAGCACTCAAGGAGAAAGAGAAGCCCAAGGAGGAAGAATGGGAGAAGCCCAAGGATGCTGCCGGGCTGGAGTGCAAGCCTCGGCCGCTGCACAAGACCTGCTCCCTCTTCATGCGTAACATCGCACCCAATATCTCCCGGGCTGAGATCATCTCCGTGAGTGGGGAGAGGTGGAGGGCAGAGGGAAGGCAGTGGGGCCCCCGTTTCACCTAAAAGGGAGGTCCCCTTCCCCAGGAGCCCATGCTCTCTGAGGGCTGGTCTTGATCACGCCATTGGCTTTCAGGTGCTGGTGTTCTGAAGCCCTTCAGTGGTTTTACCCTGCCTGAGGACGGGAAGAGTGACCAGGCAGTTAGTCTCTAGGGTTCTGAGGACAGTGGGGGATTGGAGGAAGAAGCGAATGAATCCTTGAGTCACTAAATAGGGCTGGTTTTCTGCTTCTTGCAGCTTTGTAAAAGGTACCCAGGCTTTATGCGGGTGGCGCTCTCGGAGCCCCAGCCAGAGAGGAGGTGAGTAACCGGGTGTGTTGGAGGGAAAAGTGCAGGGGAATGTTAATGGCTAGCACTACCTCCTCGCTTGACTGCCCTAACATTTTCTTCTGTAGGTTTTTCCGTCGTGGCTGGGTGACCTTTGATCGCAGTGTTAACATTAAAGAGATCTGTTGGAACCTGCAGAACATCCGCGTGAGTGCTGCGGGTGGGACTGTCTGGGGAAGAGAGTGGGAGGCTGTCTGCCCCATGGGACCTCTGCATGACTGTTTATCCGATAGCCTGGTTGTTCTGTACCTTCTTTGACCGTTTTGTCTGCCTGCGTTGCCTCTGGACAAGGCTCTAGGGCAGTTACCATGGACAGGACCTATCTGTCAGGTCCCTGTCCTCAGGGAGCTCACAGTTTTGATAAATCGCTAGTGCTCAAGAGGGGAGGGTCTTAAAGCTGCTACTTGTCCCTGGCAAGTGGGGTTAGTGGAGTAAACTTCTGATGTCTGCCCTCCAGCTCCGGGAGTGCGAGCTGAGCCCTGGTGTGAACAGGGACCTGACCCGACGTGTGCGCAACATCAACGGCATCACCCAGCACAAGCAGATCGTGCGCAACGACATCAAGCTGGCGGCCAAGCTGATCCACACGCTGGACGACAGGACCCAGCTCTGGGCCTCTGAGCCAGGGACGCCTCCCCTGCCAACGGTCAGTGACTCCCACAAGACTGTCAGGAGCAGCTGATAGGGCCTCCCCTGCTGTGGGCACCTCCAACCTCACCAGTCTGTAGCACCTCCTCCAGCTTTGAGCAGAACTGGGGCATGCTAGTGGTCATCTGTGGGCTGGGGTGGAACAAAAGCAAAAATGAAGACAAATCCCAAGGGTGCAAAAGGCACCAGTGCTGTCTGGTGAGCTCCTGCCCTCAGCACTCTCCACATGCGGAAGGTCTCAGGTTACCTGCTCTGAAGGTCTTTGTCTGCCTTACTTGCCCCTCTTCATTCCACCAGAGCCTGCCCTCGCAAAACCCCATCTTGAAGAATATCACAGACTACCTGATCGAGGAAGTGAGTGCCGAGGAGGAGGAGCTGCTGGGGAGCAGCGGGGGTGCCCCACCTGAGGAGCCTCCTAAGGAAGGGAACCCGGCAGAGATCAATGTGGAGCGGGATGAGAAGCTGATCAAGGTGCCAGCAGTGGCAGCGCAGGGACGTGGGGGCTTGGGTGGTAAGGGCAGGAGCAGGAGCTGAGCACCCATATTCAACTTCCTCAGGTATTGGACAAGCTTCTCCTCTACCTGCGCATCGTGCATTCCTTGGATTATTACAACACCTGTGAGTACCCCAACGAGGACGAGATGCCCAATCGTTGTGGCATCATCCACGTTCGGGGGCCCATGCCACCCAACCGCATCAGTCACGGGGAAGGTGAGCTCCAGGTTCCCCTTTCTCCCCAGCTGCCTCTCGCCTGGGTCCTCCAGCCCCTCCCACCACCCTTCCTTCCAGCTCCCTTCCCAACCTTCCTTCCTCTGTTGCCAAACCATAGTGCTGGAGTGGCAGAAGACGTTTGAGGAGAAGCTCACGCCGTTGCTCAGTGTGCGGGAGTCACTTTCAGAGGAAGAGGCCCAGAAGATGGGCCGCAAAGACCCAGAGCAGGAAGTGGAGAAATTCGTTACCTCCAACACGCAGGAACTGGGCAAGGATAAGTGGCTGTGTCCTCTCAGCGGCAAGAAATTCAAGGTCTGGATGTTGGAGAATGGGTGTGCCAGGGTGGTGGGAGGTGGGGCTGAGACAGGAAGCCCCTAAAGGCCTGGGCTGGGGTGGGAGAACTGCTCACTGGACTGGCAGGCGGGAGCTGGGAATCCTTTCAGGTCGGGCCTGGGAGCAAGGCAGCCGTTAAGTGTCTGTTGTGACCCCACTCCTCTCTCCACCCAGGGTCCTGAGTTTGTGCGCAAGCATATCTTCAACAAGCATGCGGAGAAAATTGAGGAAGTGAAAAAGGAGGTGGCGTTTTTTAACAACTTCCTCACTGATGCTAAGCGCCCAGCTCTGCCTGAGATCAAGCCAGCCCAGCCACCTGGCCCTGCCCAGAGTAAGATACGATCCATGAGGGTCATATGTCCCCTCTCCCTTGACTGTCCAGGGACTCCTGTTTCTCTTTTTCCTGTTGGCCTGAGAAGTTTCTGCCCCATCCTCAGGCCATAGCCCTAAAAGTCAGTTGTTTCTGACCCACCCTCCCTCCCGCAGTAATTCATGTCCCTGTCCGTGTTGTACTCCCCCCAGGTTTGACCCCGGGACTCCCCTACCCACATCAGACTCCCCAGGGCCTGATGCCCTATGGTCAGCCCCGGCCCCCGATCTTGGGCTATGGAGGTAAGTACAGGAGGGAGATGAAGGGGCGTGGTGAGTGTGACGCTGGGAGAAAGGGAGAAAGAGAGGATGGAGTTGAGGACATAGTTTTGCAACTCAGCGCTGATCTCTGTCATAGCTGGTGCTGTCCGCCCTGCAGTCCCCACAGGAGGCCCTCCATACCCCCACGCCCCATATGGTGCTGGCCGAGGGAACTACGATGCCTTCCGAGGCCAGGGAGGTTATCCTGGGAAACCTCGAAACAGGTGAGGAGGAGTGCACACGCCCAAGCTTTGTTGCCCCCTGCAAACTCCCTTTTGGGAGCCCTCAGCTCTCATACTTTACCTCTCATCTCACAGGATGGTTCGTGGAGACCCAAGGGCCATTGTGGAATATCGGGACCTGGATGCCCCAGATGATGTTGATTTCTTTTGAACCGTCACGGTTCCTCACTTCCTCACTCCTGTATCATCCTTTACTTGTGACTACCTGGTCCTATCCAACTCTGAGAATTTTTTGTATGATCAGCCTTACTGCCAATAAAAGCACTTCCACAGGGCTTCTGACTCATGTATGTTGCATATCTCCCTCCTCCTGCCAAAGGAATTCCCGAAGTGTTGCTCAGTCCTGCCACCTTTATTACTGATATCAAAAGGCCCAGGCTCTGTGGGGACACCAGCCCCAGGTACATAGGTGCATGTCTGGGACTGGAGAGTCAGTTCTGGAACTTCGCCCTCAGTCCAGGGGGTGCTGCTGGTGTTCTGAGCTATGGCTGGTCAAGCACAAGTTGTAGAAAGAGTTGGGGTCAAAGGCCTCATTTATCTCTCGCCAGCCCACCCACCCAGCAGCCTGTAGTTCACTGGGGCTTTTTGGAGAGCCCCAGTAGTGAGGATCCAATACCAGGACATAGGCATCCGTGCCTGACCCGATGCAGACTCCCAGCAAGGCCTTGGACCTGGCATCCGCGTCCCCGCCAACCATGACTGGGCCCCCGCCCCCTGCAAAGTGGGAGTAAAGCCTCTCCAGCTCCCCGTGCAGCCCCGCTCCCCGGGACACGTGGCAGAGGCGCCCCTGGGTCCCTCTGAAGTGAGCGAGGCACAGGCTGGCCTCCACGCAGCCGATCCAGTCCCGGGAACCCCGGAAGCCGGGGGGCTTGTCGCCCATGTCCTCCAGGGCCGCTTGCACGGCGGCCAGTCTAGGTACACCCGCGGGCTGGCCTTCTGGCCACGAGCACAGCGTCTGCAGAGTGCGGTAGCCACAGCCCCAGCCGCGGTCATCCAGGCCATCGCAGCCGTAGTGGTAGTAGAGGTAGTGGCCCGAGAGCAGCGCCAGGCGGGCAGGGCCGCGGCTCGGCGGGGCCAGGCCCACGTGGATGTCCCTCAGCAGCTCCAGGGCGGTGGGTGGGAGGGGCAGTCCCAGGCTGGGTACGGCGTCCACCCGGCGGCGCGGAATGACCCCAAACTCCAGCACTTCCCCTCGGCTCCGGGTCTTGGGCCAGGTGCCGCAGGACCGGCGCGCAGGCTGGGGACACGCACCCCGGGCCTCGGTGATCAGCGCAGGAAGCAAGCAGCGGCCACAGACAAGGACTCCCACAATGCTCCGCAGCGCCCGCCTGCCGGCCGGCGAGCCTCACTTCGCAGGCGCGAGCTCCGCCCCGCGAGGCGGGGCCAAGGACTATCCTTGGCCAGAGTGCGCAGGCGCCTTGCGCCCGCCTCAAAGCTCGCCTGTCCCTCGCCCTACGGCCCCGCGTCTGCATAGACTCGGACCCCATGATTCCGGCGTTCTGCCCCCTACTCCTGGCTCCTTAGTCGCGCACAATCCCGTGGCTGTAACAGTTTATTGGCAGCCCGGAGGGGCGAAGGCACCGCGGGGGTGGGAGCTCAGCCCGAGACATGCAGAGGACGGGGAGCCCCGGGGGACGTCGGGGGTTGGGGTGGGGACGGGCAGGGTCTGGGGCTCGTCTGTGTTGTGGCCCAGCCCTGAAATAAATAGTATATACAGCTAGGGGGCCGGGCGGAGCGGGGGACGTGAGGGTCCCGCCGGGTCACAGGTCTGAGCAGCGATCCTGCTTGCTGTAGTGGTCGAACTGGTTCTTCCAGTGCACCATGTAGGAGCTCCAGCGATGGAACTCGGCCTTCCACTGGCGCTCCGCTTCGTCGAGCGTGTCTGCGGCCAGAGCGCCGGGCGAGGCGGGAGGGGAGGACGGCAGGAAGAAGGTCGGGAATCGGACGTGGGAGGGGGAGCATGAGTGCAGGGAGGACGCACGGAGAAATGCAGGCGACCACGTGAGACGGTGACAAGAGGATCAGGAGAATGTGCGAAAGACAGGGAGGATGAGGGCAGAGGCGGGGCCAGAGAAGGACAGCAGGAAGGAAAGAGGAGGAGAAAAGAATGACCGGAGACAGGGGGACAGAGGGAACCAGGAGGGGGAGGTTGGGGGAGAAAGAAGAGACAGAAATGGTTGACCGTTATAACCCCAATGGGGGAGATGCTATTCAGCCTGGGGCTCCCTCTGTCCCCCAGTGTCAGGCTCAGGCTCCAAAAGATAATTTTATAAAAGAATATTGACTTTTCCATTTCCATTCAAACAACAAAGGCGTGGGGGTCCCTGAGACGGGTGGGGGGCACGGCACCCTTCTCCTTCCCTGTCTTGGCTTGAGGAGGGAGGGGGCGCTGGGTCTGAGATCCCTGAGTGGGGCTTTCCCCACGGTCCGACCACTCATTAGAGGAGGGACCCCTGTGGCCGGAGGGGAAGAGGCCGTGGTCACAGCCGCAGGAGCTGGGAGAGGAGGAGGAGGAGGAGGTGGTGGAGGAGGAGGAGGGGCAGGGGGAGGCCGGGCCTCGGAGCAGCCTCCCCATGGGTGAAGCCTGAGCAGGTGCTGGGAGCCTCCGAGGCTAGAGGGAGAAGAGAGGGATTACACCTGGCCGGCTCCCACTCCCCTCCTCCCGGCCGCTGCCGGCTGGCCCCTGCGTACCGGTGGCGCTAAGCAATCTGGGGAGGAAGCGGTTCCAGAAGGCGCAGGCCTGGGCGCGCAGCCCCTGCCGCACCTCCAGCGGCCGCAGGTCCAGGCTCACGTACTGCTGCGCCACCGCCGTGTACAGGGGCCACTGCGGGGCCTTGGGGTCTCGGGGCTCATTGGGGTCCCTGCGGAAAAAAGGGAAGGCTCAGCCCAGATGGGCAGTGGGAGGAGGCAGCCGCCATCCCCACGGGACCCTGGGCTCTTCTGCTCTGCAGAGAGCGCCAGAGAGCCCGTCCCCTCCCTCCCACCACCAAGTCACTCCTTTCCCTTCTCCAATGTCCCTGGGGTCATTGAGGTCTTCCCTTCCTCCTGTGCTCCCTGTCTCCTCTCCATTTCCCTCAGCTTTTGTTTCATCTTTGTTTCTCCCACTAAAAAAATGGCTAGGATGTCTTGAGCCCTTCCTAAGTAACCAGGACCAGGACAGGTCATAGGTCTACAAACGTCACATTTTGCCACCACCTGATGCTAGATTTCATTGTCCTCTTCTTGATCCAGGTAAATTTGTGTGTGTGTGTGAGAATGTGTTACTGGTGGTGAATCATCACTGGTTTGACTTAATCCAGCTCGAACTCCTTTGTCTTGGTCTCCTGATTTTTTTCCCCAGAGACAGGGTCTTACTCTGTTGCCCAGGCTGGAGTGCTGTGGCGCCATCATAGCTCACTGCAGCCTCAGCCTCCCAGGCTCAAGCAATCCTCCTGCCTCAGCTTCCTGAGTAGCTGGGACTACAGACACCAGCCACCGTTCCTGGTTGTTGTTGTTGTTGTTGTTGTTTTTTAATTTTTTAGAGACGAGGTCTCATTATGTTGTCCAGGCTGGTCTTAAACTCCTGGCCGCCAGAGATCCTCCCACCTTGGCCTCCCAAAGGGCTGCGATTACAGGGGTGAGCCACCATGCCCGGCCCCTCTGTGTCTACATCTTCTCCTCATTTTCATTTGTCTATGTCTCCTTTCTCTGTCTTTCTCTCTTTCCCCTTTTGTCTCCCTTGTGAGCATGTCCGCCTCCGGCTCTCCTGTCCTGCCCTGTCCCACTGTCCTTCCATCTCTGTGTGTCTGCCTCTCTCTGTGTCCCGCCCCCATTCCTGTCCTCCCCAGCCTCCTCCCCATCTCCACTGCTGACCCTGTTCGGGCGAAGTTGGCCCAGTATTGCATCAGCCGCTTGGCAAAGATTTTCTCCTCTGCAGTGTAGTTTCGAGAGGGGTCCAGGGGGATCCCAAAGATGAACTCGATCTCGTAGCCGTGGGGCACCCCCATCCACAAGGGCCAGGAGAGCGTAGAGGCACGGTGTTCAAAGACGTAGGCGTAGACCCGGGCACCCTGGGTGGCCAGTCGCCCAGCCAGCTGGGCCACGGGGCACACGACATTGTGGTCGCCCACTACATCACTCAGGGCCTCCCTCAGGCGCGCCGGGTCCTCAGGATGCAGCCAGTCTGTGTAATGCAGGACCACAGCCTCGGCCGCCAGGTCACTTACCTGGGGGACCCCGACCCGCACCCCTTCCAGGAACTGGGCCCGGCTGATGAGAGACTCGTTGTCTTTGCTGAAGCCTGGGGCCCCGTAAACCAGAAAATACGAGCCCTCATCCTTCACCACACCCACCAGCACCTGGGGGTGAGGGAGAGGAAGATGGGATGGAGGGACGGGCACAGACAGACAGACAGAAACAGATGGACAGACAAAGAGCCAGAGAGATGAACAGTTACAGACCCAGAACCATGGATGGAGAGAGGCTGAGATCAGGGGAGGGATGCAGAGAAAGAGAAAATAGACCCATGGTGCCTTTCCTGTCTGCCCCGCTGACCACCCTGGGATCTGAGCCCTCAGGGAGAACTTCTGGGAAGACTTCTGGGAATGGGCCTGGAGAAGCCGTGATGCTTGGGTCCCTGCGGGGAGGGGAGGGGCTGTTGGGGCCCAGAGGAGCGAGCTTCTTCCCTGCCAGCCACTAGTTACCTGCAGGCCATGAAAGTTGCCGGCATTGATGAGGGCCTCTGGGGTGTCACTGAGGAAGTCTCCGTCCACCACAGGCACGAAGGAGAATCGAAAGACGCTTTCTTGAGGCAGCACGTGCCATTCGTGTTTCACCAGGTCCTGCGCTGGTCGTGCCCGAAGGCAGGCTACCAGCTCTGTGTCATTCCCACCCGTGCCGCCAGGTGGACAGCCCACATAGTGGGCCAGCAGTGTGGCCCTCCGGCGGGCCTCTCCCACACCCACTGTGGCCCAGGGCCCATTGGGGGTACCGCTCTGCAGCACGGCCCTGTGGAACAGGCCCCGGCTGGGTGGGGACAGCAGGTGCATGCCCACCGAGGCGGCACCTGCGCTCTCCCCAAACAGTGTCACTGACGTCGGGTCTCCCCCAAAGGCTGCCACGTTCTCCTGCACCCACTGCAGGGCCAGCCTCTGATCCAGGAGACCCACGTTGCCTGGTGCCTCTCGGCTCCCCGGCAGGGCCAGGAAGCCAAAGGCTCCCACCCGGTAGTTCATGGACACCAGCACAGTTCTCTCGGCCTGCACCAAGAAGCGGCCATCGTATACGTCCAGGGAGGAGGCCCCACTGTAGAAGCCACCCCCGTAGATCCAGACGAGGACAGGGGCAGGGGATGTAGGCCGGGGGTGTGGTGACCACACGTTGAGGTAGAGACAGTCTTCGCTTAGCTCACGGTTGGGGTTCCACATCTCGGTGCCCTCAAAACCCGGGTACAGGGTATCCACATATTGGTAGCAGACACTCTGGAAGGTTGTAGCGTCCAGCACCCCTGGCCAGGGCTGCTTGGGCTCCGGTGGCAGAAAGCGACGGGGTCCCACAGGTGGCTCCGCAAAGGGGATGCCCAGGAAAGCAGAGACGGGGCCCCCTGGGGCCTTCAGGCGAATGCCCCGCAGCCGGCCCCCACGTACCGTCACCAGCAGCTCTGTGTCTTCCCTGCCTTCAGCCCCCACCCCTCCTCCCAGGAGCCAGAGGAGGAGGAGAAGGAGTGGGGAAGCCAGGGAAGGCATGTGCAGGGGACAACGCGGGGGCCTCATGGCTGCAGGGCAGGCGGCGTCTGCTGGGAAAAAGAAAGAGAAAAGAGTGAAGAGCGGAGAAGCCAGGAGGGAGGAGATTAGGGCACAGTCAGCCCAAGGGTTATCGCTCAGCTGCAGAGGAGGTGGGGCAGGTTGGCAAAGATGAGGGTAGAGAGGGAGGGAGGAAAGGAGATGGGCAGAGACAAGGACACAGGCCAGCGGGCAGGAGGGGACAGAGATCAGGCAGACACCCCCATCCAGACAAATGCAGGGAACAGAGAGGAGCACCCTGCAGGGGGCCGACTGCCCTCACCTTCCTGCCCAGCTCTGGTAACTGGGCCCGGCCCAGCTCCCGCAGTGTGGGCACGAGAGGCCGCAGTCCACGTACAGGCCACCCGACAGGGGCGCGGCCTCACGAACGGGCAGCGCCGCTGGGGGAGCTTGCGGCGGCCTGAAGGCACAGCCCCTCTCCTGGGTTGTCTAGGCCGGGCCTTTGGGGGGCGGTGGGCTGGGCATTCAGGGTGTGGAAGCCTCAGGTTCCAGGGTCCCCCAAATCCTGCCAGTCCACTCCCCAGCCCACTTTGCCCTGTCTCATCCAGTGTCTGGCACCCAGCGTTGATGCCTGCGGGTTCCCATCAGCTGCGCACACCCCCAGGCCAGCCCCAACAAACAGGTCCTTCAGCCCGCGCCCCCCAGACCTCGAGAGCCCCCCCGATCCGTCTGGAGCTGCCGTGCACGGCGCCGCCGGCGGAGGGCAGTATAGACCGAGAAAAGGTCGGCGCTCCCCACCCCGAGACGGGAGCCGGGAACTTGGGGTGGGGGCCTAGGGGCTCCAGGGCCTTGCAGAGCCGCCTGAAGGGCGAGCCGGGACGCCTGTGTTCCCGGGGCTCCGGAGATCCCCAGCTGCAGGGGCGGGGGCGCTATTTTGGGGGCAGCAGCTGCTATGGTTCCGGCATCTCCAGCCAAAGGATCAAAATTCCCCGGGTGGGAACTCCCCCCTCTCCCGCCGGTCACCCCTCACCCAGCCTCCGCTGCCCTGAGCTGGGGGTGGTGGTGGTGCTGCTGGAGATTAACTAGGAAACCCGAGTGGCGCTAATTATAACTGGGGCTTCCGCTGAGCCTCCCCTTCCCAAAAAACAGAGATGGAGTCTCCGCGGGAGGGGGCGTCCTGGGCCTCGGAGGGGGCCTCTACGGGGCGCTGCGCAGGGGCGCTGGGCTTGTGGCCCTGGGGATCGGGGTGCCCAGTCGGGTACCGGGAACCTGCGCAGCTCGGGTACCGCCCCAATCAGGGGGTGTCTTCCAGTGGCCCCGGACTAGGGAGCGATCGGGGAAGGGGTGCTCGGGGGTCCCCGCGGGAATCGGAGCGCAGAGGCGGCGGCCGTCCCCGTGGGCTCGGGCTCCTGCGTGGGCGTCGGTGAGTGTGCGGCGGCCGGGGAAGAGTTCCGGACGAGTGCGGGGCGGCGCAGGGGAGGCCCCGGGACGCGGGAGCCGTCCCGTTAGGGAGGCCTGGACCCCTCGGGGAGCGCACGGTGCCCCGGACGCGGGCCGGGAGGAGAGTCCCAGGCGGGGAGGGAGACTCACCTGAGGCGGCCGAGCCGGGCCGGGCCGCGCCGGGAGCTGGAGGCGGCCGATGTTCCCCCGCGCAGGCTGAGCCGACTCTGACAGCCGCCGCCTTCCGCCCCCCACACACACCCCCTCCGGGCCACACGGCGCCCCCGCCCGCCCCCGCCCACTGTCTCCGCCCCCGCCCCTCCCCGCTCCCCCGGGCGGCCACTTCCCCTCACTCTCCCTCCCTCGGAGTCGAGACCCGGAGACCCGGGGGCCCAGACGCACTCCAGTGCCAGACGCCGACCGACGACAGACGCGCAGTGACAGACGCGACCCAAAGACCTGCAGCGGCGGAGCAGGCACCCACGTGACAGACAGACGGACAGAAGCCCGCGGAGACAGACACGCGCAGACAGACGACCTCATGCAGCGACAGGCACAGACAAACGCAGGGACCGACTTTCACAGACGGACGGACACACTTGGACACCCTCACTGCCTCTCTAGAGGCGGGGGAAGTTGGCTCAAGGCCAAGGGTTCATGCATCCCCGGCTACGACACAAACAGCGGTGGCATGTGAGGAGAGCCATGTGGGAGTGTGGCCGAGGACGGTCCCCTTAGGAGTCCAGGTGGCACTGGTGCAGAAAATGTGGCGTGGGACACTCCTAGGGATGAAGGGACACCTGTGGGAATGGAGATGTAAACATGGGATCACTAGTGGAAGTGAGGTGGGGGGGCATGGAGATAGGAGACCCCGGGGAGCAGAATGGGTGACTCGGGGACACCCGAGAAGGCAGGCCAGCGTCGTGGCACGCGCAAGGCTGTGGGGCGAGGCCGCAGTCCGCGGCGGCAGTGGAAACTTCTGGAACCCCCGCGGGTGGGTCTGCGCTGGTTCTCTGACAGGTGACCTCGGACATTCGTCATCAGGGTCCGGTCGGGGCATGACATCACCAGGCCTAGCATTCATTGGCCGCGTCGCTGGCAGGTGGGAGCGGCCTGGCCCGGGCGCCCCCAGCCTGCTCCAAGGGGCCTGACCCGTGCAGATTCGTCCCGGCCCCGTCCTCCAGGAGGTCACTCGTGGGGACCGGGCTGCTGCTGCGGGGTCCCCACACCCGAGGTGCAGGCAGCAATAGCGCGCGGCGCCCGCTTCCTGGAGGCTGCCGGCTCGGGAGCCCCCGGGCCCGCGCGTGGGAGAGCAGCCGGCGCGGGCGAGCGTCGGGGCGTGCGTGCGCGCGCGCGGCGGTGCGGGGCGCGGCGTGGGGCGGGCGGGTGCGCGCACGCTCGCTCCGGCTGCCGCGCGCCCCGCAGCGCGCTGGGCACGCGTGCGCCGCCACCAGGGACCTCCGGCATCGGGTCTCGGGGCCTCGCAGGGGGTGAATCCAGAGTCTTGCCCGGTCAAGGGCCGCGCGGTTCCTGGCTCTCCAAGCTGAGCGCTCTCCGGGCCCGCTCGATCTACGGGAATCGGGTCCCGCAGGCACGGACACCCGCGCTCCGCTCACTAGAGACGGCCGCCAGATGGCGCAAAAAGCAGCCACTCGGGCCTCGGAGACTGGGCTGGGTTGGGGGCGCTGGGGAGGTGAACCCCTCGCCAACTGTGCCCACTGTCTCCAGCTCTCCCTGCCCCACTCTCAGGCACCACTAAATCCTCTGTCTGGACGCCGAGGTTCCCTGCATCCGACCTTCAGCGTCCTGGCCGCACTGGTTGAAGGCTCCCCAATGGCCAGACCATGTACCCTAGTTGACCTCCCTGAAGAGCAGATGTAAAGGCTGTGGGTGGGGGCAGGAGAAGGATGGACAGTGGATGTGGCTGCGGGGGGAATGGGTCTGAGGCAGGTTTCTAAGCGTGGTAATTATGAATTATTAAAATGATGGGGCCGGGTGTGGCCTCTCATGCAGTGCCTGTAATCGCAGCACTCTCTAGGAGGCCAAGGCAGGAGGATCGCTTCAGTCCAGGAGATGGAGATCAGCCTGGGCAACAAAGCGAGACCCCCGTCTCCGCAAAAAAATAAAATGAGGGAAACAAACTATGATTGAGTGCGCCGAGGCCTGACCCAGTCCTGAGGCTTAAGGGATTTTTGGCCCTGCTGTTGATGAAAGCTTGCCCCTCTCACCCTCCAGATGAGCTGTGCCATGCAGGTGTCATCTAACCTCCATCATCACGAGTTTCTAGGCCTGTGCAATGAAGATAGGGAGGGCAGGGACAGTTTATCACCAGGGTTATCATTTCCTGGAACTATCCCTCTTTTCACCTTGAGCTCTTAGCAACCTTTGCCAACACAGGAACCTAACCTGTCGAGCCAGGAGGGCTTTCCCTACATAGTCTAGCATAGTAACCTCCCTAGCGTCCTCTGGGACCCCACCCTCCACCGCTGTCACTGCAGGGATGTCCTTGATTGTTCCCATTTCTCTCACCATTTCTGTTAATCCAGGAATCAGCCTTGCTTCTACTACTAATTCTGCCAATTCAGACAACTCCCCTACTCCTCTCTTATCTCTGTCTCCCACCTTGGCAGGAAGCCCACTTTTTTTTTTTTTTGAGATAGAGTCTTGCTCTGTTGCCCAGGCTAGAGTGCAATGGCTCGATCTCGGCTCTCTGCAACCTCTGCCTCCTGGGTTCAAGGATTCTCCTGTGCTGAGCCTCCCGAGTAGCTGAGACTACAGTAGCCCACCACCATGCCAGGCTAATTTTTGTATTTTTAGCAGAGACAGGGTTTCACCATGTTGGCTAGGCTGGTCTCTAACTCCTGACCTCAGTTGATCCTCCTGCCTTGGCCTCCCAAAGTGCTGGGATTACAGGCGTGAGTCACTGTGCCCAGCAGGGAGCCCCAGTTCTAACAGTCTTTGATCCAACTCAGCTAACAAAAAAAGATTCTTTTTTTTTATTTTTTATTTTTTATTTTTATTTTTTAAAGATGGGGTTTCACCGTGTTGATCAGGCTGGTCTTGAACTCCTGACCTCAGGTGATCCACCCACCTTGGCCTCCAAAGTGCTTGGATTACAGGCGTGAGCCACCACGCCCGGCCACAAAAAAAATTCTTATTTCCTCTATTGATTGGTTAAGATTCAATTCAGCTGTATGAGACTGAAAACCAAATAATGGCTTTAACAAAATATAATAGAAATGTATTTACTGGACCAGGTGCAGTGGCTGTCATCCCAGCACTTTGGGAGGCCAAGGAGAGAGGATCACTTGAGGCCAGGAGTTTGGGACCAGCATGGCCAATGTAGTGAGGCCCTGTCCCTACAAAAAAATAAAAATAATTAACTGGGTTTGGTGGCCCATAGTTATAGTTCTAGCTACTTGGGAGGCTGAGGCAGGAGGATTGCTTGAGGCCAGGTGTTGGGCTGTGGATCATGTGATTGCACACCAGCCTGGGTGACAGAGCAAGATCCTGTTTCAAAAAAGAAAGAAGGAAGGAGGGCGAAAGAAAGAAATGTATTTCTCTCTTATATAAAAGAGACACAGAGAAGGAAAGAAGTAAAGAAAGAGGCCGGGCTTGGTGGCTCACGCCTGAAACCCCAGCACTGTGGGAGGCCGAGGTGGGTGGGTCACCTGAGGTTGGGAATTTGAGACCAGCCTGACCAACATGGAGAAACCCCATTTCTACTAAAAATACAAAATTAGCTGGGCATGGTGTGGCATGCCTGTAATCCCAGCTACTTGAGAGGCTGAGGCAGAAGAATTGCTTGAACCCGGGAGGTGGAGGTTGCAGTGAGCCAAGATCACACCATTGCACTCCAGCCTGGCAACAAGAGCAAAACTCCATCTTGGAAAAGAAAGAAAGAAAGAAAGAAAGAAAAGTATTCTTTTCTTACGTAAAAGAGACCAAAGCCCAGCTCGGTAGCTCAGGCCTGTAATCCCAGCACTTTGGGAGGCTGAGGCAAAAGGATTATTTGAAGCCAGGGGTTCAAGATCAGCCTGACCAACATGGTGAAACCCTGTCTTTGTTAAATATACAAAAATTAGCCGGGCGTGGTGGCATGTGCCTGTAGTCCCAGCTACTGAGGAGGCTGAGGCATGAGGATTGCTTGAACCCGGGAGGCAGAGGTTGTAGTGGGCCAGGAATGTGCCACTGCACTCCAGCTTGGGCGACAGAGGGAGACTCTGTTTCAGAAAAAAGAAAAACAAACAAGGGTCATGTAGGGTTGGCATGCTGCCCTCAATGTCAGGGTCCAGGGTTTTTTACACAGAACTTTGTGCTCCTTACACAGTATCTTGTTACTGCACCATCTTCAGCTTGTGATTTCCACGGCGTGGTGTAGAATGGCTGCTGGAGCATCAGCCATCACGTCTACCTTCCAACCAGCAGGAAGGAGGAGGGACTGAAGAAGAGCATCTCCTTTTAATTTATGAGACAGAGTTTCGCTCTGTCGCCGCAGGCTGGAGTGCAGTGGTGCGATCTCGGCTCACTGCAACCTCCACCTTTCAGGTTCAAGTGATTCTCTTGTCTCAGACTCCGGAGCAGCTGAGACTACAGGTGTGCGCCACCATGCCTGGTTAATTTTTTTTATTTTTAGTAGAGATGTGGTTTCACCATGTTGGCCAGGCTGGTCTCAAACTCTTGGCCTCAAGTGATCCACCTGCCTTGGTCTCCCAAAGTGCTGGGATTACAGGCAAGAGCCACTGCACCTGGCCAAACTCTTCCTTTAATGATGAGCCTTTGCCCAATCTCTCATTAAGTGAGATTGTAACCTGGCAGAGTTGGAAGCCTGAGGCCACACAAGGGACCTTCCTCCCTCTGCCCACCCCTTCCTATGTCCCCTACTTAAGGCTAGGCCAGCCTTCCTGCTGGATCCAAGTAACTTCTTGCGAGATGGGGGTCCTGTGCTTCCTGGGAGATGATTCCCCTCTGCCTCCCATTCTCCCCCAACGTCTGCCTCCTCTTTTTTTTTCTTTCTGTCTGAGACGGAGTCTCGCTCTGTTGCCCAGGCTGGAGTTCAGTGGTGTGATTTTGGCTCACTGCAAACCCCATCCCCCCGGTTCGAGCAGGATAGGATGATTTCTCTTTGAGGCTTATCCATCCCTTTTTTACCTTGTTCTCTCTTGCTAGTTTTGAGCATTTCCCACATTTTTTATGGCTTGTCTCTGCAAAGTCTTACTTTATTTTCACAATTTTGTTAAATATGTAACCAGTGTGCAGTATTTCCCATGCAATCTGCCAAATGTCCTGTTGCTTTGTTGAGCCTCTTTTCTAGCTGGGGTTAGAGCAGAGCGGGCAGGAGTGGCATACTCTTGTGCTCAGGTTTTTTTTTTTTTTTTGGTCTCATTCTGTCACCCGGGGTTGTAGTGCAGCAGTGCCATCAGCTCATTGCAGCCTTGATGTCCCAGGCTCAAGCAGTACTCCTGCTTCAGCCTTCTGAGTAGCTGGGACCACAGGTGGCACCACCATGCCCAGCTAATTTTTAAATGTTTTATTAATTTGTAGAGACGGGGTCTTGCTGTGTTGCCCAGGCTGGTCTTGAACTCCTGGGCTCGAGCAATCCTCCTGCCTCCGCCTCCCAAAGTGCTGGGATTACAGGCGTGAGCCACTGCGCCCGGCCATCAGAACTGATCAGTACTTTTCTCAGCATTCTTTTCTGCCTGTGAACTTGAGTGCTTCTGAAAGGAGTGAAATAAGCAACTTAATTCACGAGCAGTACATTGAACTCCACGTTATCACTTATCTTCCCTGGTATGACCCAACTAACACCCATCTGACATGATTCCTGGCACGCTGGTCCAACTGGCTGCTCAGATCTTGGTCTTACAGGTTCCAGCCAACCCTGACTTGGGTTTCAGTTTAAATGTTAGCAGTGCATCTTGAATGGCTTCTTGGGAACAGCTGGTGAGGTTACCAAGTAAGTGCTATAGATAAATTTGACACCCAGAGAGCTCCTGGTCACTCCTGGCTGCCCTGCAGGTATCCAGCGGCCAAGTGAGAGCCATGCCGGAAGCACAGGTTCCTTAGATGACCTTGGCTGGGGTTCCAGGGACACTGAGTATTTAACACAAGATTGGTGCAGAAGTGAGGAGGACTGGTTTGGGATTCTGCCACCTGGCCTGGGGACAGTGCAGGCTGGCTGTGAGGTTGGCCCTGTGGCCAGCTGGATCCCTTAAATGTCCACAACATTGGGGACTACAGGGTGGAATGGAAGGGTAGCCCAGATCCAACGTTGCTTTCACAGTAGCACGTATAGGGGAGAAGGGCTGGTTTGCAAGTCGCTTCCTGAATACTTTGCTAAACATCATCTCATTTAATTCTCACTTGTAGCATTCTAATGGGGTAGGCTGTATTCTCATTACAATTTTTATTTTTTTGAGACAGAGTCTCGCTCTGTCGCCCAGGCTGGAGTACAGTGGCGCGATACGACTCACTGCCTCCTGGGTTCAAGCGATTCTCCTGTCTCAGCCTCCTGAGTAGCTGGGATTACAGGCGCCTGCCATCATGCCCAGCTAATTTTTGTACTTTTAGCAGTAACGGGATTTCACCATGTTGGCTAGTCTGGTCTCCAACTCCTGATCTCAGGTGATCTACCTGCCTTGGCTTCCCAAAGTGCTGGGATTGTGGAGGTGAGCCACCACACCCAGGCTATTCTTAGTACAATTTAACAGCTGGGAAACTGAAACTGATGCCCAGAGGCATTAAATACAGGTGATGATACAGAGGTTGTTTCATCAGCTGGTAAATTGCAGGCTTTGGACTTTGGGTAAGAACTCTGACCTGGATGGGCTGGGCTGCTTTGCAGCGACACTCCTTCTGTGACTTCCAGAAAATCAACTCCTAGAGTCTCTCAGGCCCTTCTGGCCCCCCGCTTCCAAAGAGAAGGGTGTGGGGTGTGTGCATGGTTGCGGGGTGGGGGTCCCTGCCTGAGTTCCTGTGCTTCCTGGGAGATGATGATTCCCCTCTGCCTCCCATTCTTCCCCAATGTCTTCCTTCTTTTTTTTTTTTTTTTTTTTTAGAACAACTCAGCAAAATAAAATTCCTGTTTATTGTTTGACAACATTGTTTCACACATACATCAAACAGGCCAAAAAAAAATAAACAGCAACTTCACAGACAAAAAAGGTAAAAAAGGGAACCTTTTAATCTTTGGCCTTTTAACCATCTCATACAAACCAATTACTTACAGCTAAGTACATACACAACAAAGGTACTGGAATGCTCGGAATACGACTGTTTTTCTGTTGTCGTTTTTGCTTTTTTTTTTTTTGCAAGGTTTTTTTTCTCCTTTGAGATTATAATGAACATGGTCACACCACAAGTAAAGTCAGAAGTAGGACAGAGAACGCTCCGAAGGCTGGTTTGGTCATCCGAGATCATTAAAAATGGCTGACTCTAACAATATGTACAAAATTATAAAATGTAAATAAAAAAACAAACATATTTCCTTTTGAAAGTACTTTTAAGAAAAAAAGCAGGGCCTTGGAAGTTTCGCTTTTTACCTCCCCTGTTGCAAATTCTCATGGTTTGGGTTGGGTAGTGGAGAGTGCGTCATGTCACCTGCGGGTGGCGCTGCCTGCGGTGGGCGCGCCGGCCTCTCTACGCGAAGGTGACCACGTTTAGATTCTGAGACTGGACGTGGAGGGTGACTAGGTCATGGCGGCCTTTTTGTTTTTTTGTTTTTTTTAGTTTAACTTTTCCTTTTTTGCTGTCGAATCATCCTCGTCGGTCTTCTGCTTCTTGGTATCGACATTGTCATCCTCATGATCGTCAGCTGCCCGCTTGCCCGTAGCCGACTCAGCTTCCTCATCTTCATCTCCATCCTCCTCCTCACCGTCACCTTCTTCCTCCTCCTCCTCTTCCTCCCACCCTTCTTCCTCTTCTGCATCTACCTTATTGTCAGCCTCCTGCTCCCCGTTTTCCTCATTCGCATTCCCGTCAGCAGGGGCGTCTCTTCCATTTTCCGCCTCTTCCACAACTTCCTTCTTCTCCTTCGAGTCCTTGGTGGTGATTTCGGAGCTGGTGTCTACCGCTGCATCTGACATGGTGGGGCACGCCGGTGATCCGATGCGGGGGATTAGAAAGAAAGCGAGAGTTCAGCAACTCAAGGAGTCGGACGAGGAACAATACAAAGATGGCTTTTCAGAGCAGCCAGTGGGCTCCTTTTTTTTTTTTTTTTTTTTTTTTTTTTTGAGACGGAGTCTCACTCTGTTGCCACACTGGAGTGCAGTGGTGCGATCTCGGCTCACTGCAACCTCCGCCTCCTGGGTTCAATAAATTCTCCTTCCTCAGCCTCCTGAGTAGCTGGAATTACAGGCACACACCGTCATGCCCGGCTAATTCAAGTGATTCTCCTGCATCAGCCTCCTGAGTAGCTGGGGTTACAGGCACTCGCCACCACGTCCAGCTAATTTTTTGTATTTTTAGTACAGACAGCGTTTTGCTATGTTGGCCAGACTGGTCTTGAACTCCTGACCTCAGGTGATCCGCCCACCTTGGCCTCCCAAAGTGCTGGGATTACAGGCATGAGCCACCACACCTGGCCTACTTTCTATTATGAGGGAATTTGAGTATTTTTTCATGTGTTTAAGGACCTTCATTTTTCTGTTTTCCAAGTTTATTAAGTTCTGCTCTTATCTTTATTAACTTCTATGTGTTTTCTTAGGTTTATTTTATTGTTTGTTATACAACTTCTGGAATTGGACATCTAATTAATTTTATTGATTTATTTTTTAGAGATGGGCTCTTGCTGTGTTGCCCAGGCTGGAGTTCAGTGGCTGTTCACAGGCACAATCCTACTACTGGTCTGCAGGGAGTTTTGGCCTGCTCTGTTTCTGACCTGGGCAGCTTCTCCCCTCCTTAGACATCTGGTGGTCCCCTGCTCCCAGGAGGTCGCCACATTGACACCAAACTTAATGCAGACATTGGATTGGCGTAGTACCCTACAGCTCAGCATTCCTGGGCTCAAGTCATCCTCCCACCTCAGCCATCCTAGTAGCTGGGTCTGTAGGTGCGCCACCACACCTGGTTGTTTATTTATTTTCTTTTTTCTTTTCTTTTTGAGATGGAGTCTTGCTTCCGTTGAGCAGGCTGGAGTGTAGTGGCACGATCTCGGCTCACTGCAACCTCCGCCTCCTGCCTCAGCCTCCCGAGTAGCTGGGATTACAGGTGTGTGCCATCATGCCTGGCTAATTTTTTGTATTTTTAGTAGGGAGGGGGTTTCACCATGTTGGTCAGGCTGGTCTCAAACTCCTCACCTTGTGATCCACCTGCCTCGGCCTCCCAAAGTTCTGGGATTACAGGCATGAGCCACCATGCCTGGCTGGATGTGGTTGTTTAAAAGAGTGTGGCAGCTCCCTCCCCAACTCTCTCTTGCCCTGTGACATGCCAGCTCCCCTTCAACTTCCCCTATAAGTGGAAGCTTCCTGAGGTCCTCACCAGAAGCAAATGCTGGCACCATGCTTCCTATACAGCCCGCAGAACCGTGAGCCAAATAAACCTCTTTTCTTTTCTTTTTTCTTTTTTGAGATGGAGTTTCACTCTTTTTTTTTTTTTTTTTTTTTGGGACAGAGTCTTGCTCTGTTGCCAGACTGGAGTGCAGTGGTGCGATCTCGGCTCACTGCAACCTCCACCTCCTGGGTTCAAGTGATTCCCCTGCCTCAGCCTCCCCAGTAGTTGCGATTACCAGTGTGTGCCACCACACCTGACTAATTTTTGTAATTTTAGTAGAGATGGGGTTTCACCATGTTGGCCAGGCTGGTCCCAAACTCCTGACCTCAGGAAATCTGCCCGCCTCAGCCTCCCAAAGTGCTGAGATTACAGGTGTGAGCCACCACTCCCGGCCTAAACCTCTTTTCTTTATAAATCACCCGGTCTTAGGCATTTATAGCAATGCAAGAACGGCCAAACATGTTTGTTTTGCAACTATGCATGTGAATCAACATACTGGGTCTTTTCGAAGCTCAAAACATTGTGCTCTGACTGTGAGACACAGAAGGCTGGCATATGGGTTGCCAAAATTATGATTCTTGAATGTCCTGGTGGATATTCCAAAGTAAAATAATGAATAATTATAGAAACGAATTGAGGAATAAAATAATTTAAAAGAATAGGCCGGGTGTGGTTACTCACACTTGTAATCCCAGCATTTTGGGAAGCCGAGGCAGGCAGATCACCTGAGGTCAGGAGTGTGAGACCAGCCTGGCCAACATGGTGAAACCCTGCCTCTACTAAAAATACAAAAATTAGCCAGGCGTGGTGGTGGGCGCCTGTAATCCCAGCTGCTCAGGAGGCTGAGGCAGGAGAATCACTTGAGCCTGGGAGGCAGCGGTTGCAGTGAGCTGAGATCACGTCACTTCATTCCAGCCTGGGCAACCGAGCAAGACTACATCTCAAAAAAAAAAAAAAGAGTGTTGGCTCTATAAAGATCTACTTTTCTCCCAATCAATTTTTTTCCTTTTTTCATGGATCATGGGGTGGATCGATTAATGAAGGATGCATCCCATGACAGGGGAGAATCACTTGAGTCCAGGAGTTTGAGGCTGCAGTGAACTATGCAGCTTCCAACTTCTGGGTTCTATCGATCCTCCCCGCTCACCCTCTCCAGTAGCTGGGACTATGGGTGTGCACCACCCCACCTGGCTAAGTTTTGCATTTTTTGCAGAGAAGGGGGCTTGTTATGTTGCCCAGGCTGGTCTCGAACTCATGAGCTCCAGTGATCCACCCGCCTCAGCCTCCCAAAGTACTGGGATGACAGAAGTGAGCCACTGTGCCTGGGCTACATTTTCTTTCTTTCTTTCTTTTTGAGACAGAGTCTCGCTCTGTCGCCAGGCGCCAGGCTGGAGTGCTGTGGCGTGATCTCGGCTCACTGCAACCTCCACCTCCCAGGTTCAAGCAATTCTCCTGCCTCAGCCTCCTGAGTAACTGGGACTGCAGACTCATGTCACCACGCCCAGCTAATGTTTGTATTTTAGTAGAGATGGGGTTTCACTATGTTGGCCAGGATGGTCTCGTGATCCACCCACCTCTGCCTCCTAAAGTGCTGGGATTACAGGCGTGAGCCACCGTGCCCGGCTGCATTTTCATTTTGAATTGAGCATTAAGGGAATGCAGTCTTTTAATCAGAACTCTGCCATTGCTTTTTATCTAGAAGCCTGGTTGCCATTTTTGTCTTCTGTGAAATTTTTGTCTCAAGAAAATCACGATTACATTTTTTTTCCTTAACAGATTGAGTTGGTGGTGTGTATTCTTGGTTACCAAAATGCTTAGATAGCTTTAGGGTTTTGAATGGGTAAATATTCATGATGCGTGAAAAAGCATAATACATACTGTATGATCTCAGTTACGTAAGATTGGATGTTGTGTCCACACCCAGGACCTAGAAGGACATGTCAAGGTGTAAACTGCTGGTGATTGTGGATGACTTTGTTTTTGTTTTGTTGAGACAGAGTCTTGCTCTGTCGCCCAGGTCTGGAGTGCAGTGGTTCGATCTTGGCTCACTGTCACCTCCGCCTCCTGGGTTCAAGCGATTCTCCTGCCTCAGCCCCCGAGTAGCTGGGACTACAGGCATGTGCCACCACGCCCAGCTAATTTGTAGTAGAGCCCAGGTTTCAACATGTTAGTCAGGCTGGTCTTGAACTCCTGACCTCATGATCCGCCTGCCTCGGCCTCCCAGAGTGCTGGGATTACAGGTGAGAGCCACCGCGCCTGGCCTGACTTTGTTGTTTACTTCCTGTGTTTTTCAGTTTCCTGCCTTTTCAGTTTTCACATGTTAACTTTAAAAAAATAAAGCTTATTATTGTTTTTAATATTTTTTGTAAAAATAGGTTGCTTCTGTAAAAGTGGCATGTAATTTTTTTTTTTTTTTAGACGGAGTCTCACTCTGTTACCTAGGCTGGAGGTTGGAGTGCAATGACACAATCTTGGCTCACTGCAACCTCAGCCTCCCAGGCTCAAGCGATTCTGCCTCAGCCTCCTGAGTAGCTGGGATTACAGGTGTGTGCCATGACACCTAGCTACTTTTTGTAGAAGAGACGAGGTTTCACCACGTGGGCCAGGCTGGTCTCAAATTCCTGGCCTCAGGTGATCTGCCTGCCTTGGCCTCCCAATGGTTTGGGATTACAGGCATGAGTGACCGCCCTGTTTTTTTTTTTTTTAAATTGATTAATTAATTAAGGTGGAGTCTTGCTCTGTCACCCAGGCTGGAGTGCAATGGCGAGATCTCGGCTCACTGTGACCTCCACCTCCCAGGTTCAAGCAATTCCCCTGCTTCAGCCTTCCCAGTAGCTGGGACTACAGGCACCTGCCACCACGTCCAGCTGTGGTTTTTAGTAGAGATGGGTTTCACCGTATTGGCCAGGCTGGTCTTGAACTCCTGACTTTGTGATCCACCACGTCAACCTCCCAAAGTGCTGAATTAGAGATGTGAGCCACCGTGCCTGGTCTTTTTAAAAAAATTTAATTTCACTTTTATTTTTATTTTAGTTTTTGAGACTCTCTGTCACTCAGGCTGGAGTGCAGTGGCACGATCTCGGCTCACTTCAACCTCTGCCTCTTCATTGTATTTATGTGCCACATTTTCTTTATCCAGTCTAGCACTGATGGACACTTAGGTTGATTCCATGTCTTTGCTATTGTGAATAGTGCTGCATTGAACATATGTGAGCACGTGTCTTTATGACAGAACGCTTTATATTCCTTTGAGTATATGTACTCAATAGGGGAATTTCTGGGTCAAATGGTATTTTATATACATGTAATATACACATATGTACACATATATAATACACACATATATAATATAATACATGCATTAATGTATAATATATACATATGTACACACATAATATACACATATATACATATATAATACATGTATTAATGTATAATATATACATATGGGTATGTACATGTGTATGTACACATGTATGTACAATGTATACACATATATAATATATAATACATTAATACATGTATTATATATGTATATTATATATTATAAATTAATATATGTATGTATATGTATGTACATATATAATATATGTATTATGCTATATATGTATATATACATATTATATATTATGTTTTTGTTATATGAATTTTCAATTTTTTTTTTAAGAGATGGGGTCTTTTTTTAAGAGATGGGGTTTCACTATGTTGGCCAGGATGATCTCTATCTCTTGACCTTGTGATCCACCTGCCTCAGCCTCCCAAAGTGCTGGGATTACAGGCGTGAGCCACCGCTCCTGGCCTGAATTTTCAATTTTCATTTGAATCAAACTATTGTAGGCCAGGTGCAGTGGTTCACGCCCAGCCTATAATATGTTATACATATATGTGTATATTATACATATATAATATGTATATGCCCAGCCTATATGTTATACATATGTGTATACATTATACATACACAGAGTATGCTATATTATACATATATATCATACATACATGTATATATCACATACATATATGTATATATCACACATATACATATTATATACCTATATGTATATAATATGTTACATGATATATCATATGTATTATGTACATTTTATATGTATATATAATTTATTTAGTCACCTTTCATTTTCTCCCTGTTCCTACAGGTTTGCTCATTAATCAATAAGTAATCTAGAGCTAACATTATGTTTGCTAGACCTGGTGTTTGCTCAATACTTAAAGTTTAAAGTTCCTCTTTTTTTTTCTTGGACTTCTAACCTCCTGAAGCCGCAGTCTCTCTCTTTTTTTTCTTTTTTTCTTCCTTTAGGTTTTGAGCCACCTGAAGCCTGAGTTCTTAGTCTCTATCTCTGGCTGACAAGAGGGAAAGTGGGAGGAGGAAAGGCACCGGGTGTCTCCAGGCAGGAGCCTCTCTGGGGTCGCCCGCGACCTCAAGAGATTCTTCTTTTTGAGACGGAGTTTTGCTCTTGTTGCCCAGGCTGGAATGCAACGGTGGGATCTCAGCTCATTGCAACCTCCACCTCCCGGGTTCAAGCGATTCTCTCACCTCAGCTTCCCAAGTGGATTGAACTACAGGAGCCTGCTACCACACCCGGCTCACGCCTGTCATCCCAGCACTTCAGGAGGCCAAGGCGGGTGGCCTCCCAAAGTGCTGGGATGACAGGTGTGAGCTACCTTGACCGGCCAAAAAATTTATATTCTTTTGGATAGATACCCAGTAGTGGGATTGCTGGGTTGGATGGTACTTCAACTCTTAGTTTTTTGAGAAATATCCGAAGTGCTCTTCATAATGGCTGAACAATTTACATTCTGACTAACAGTGGAGATGAGTGTTCCCTTTTCTCCACAGCCTCACTGCCATCCAGTATTTTTTTTTTTTCTTAATAAATAGGCAAAGTCTTGCTCTGCCACCCTGGCTGGAGTGCAGTGGCATGATCATGGCTCACTGCAGCCTCAGCCTCCTGGGCTCAAGCAATCCTCCTGCCCAGTCTCCTTAGTAGCTGAGACTACGGGCACGCACCACACCAACACACACACATAATTTTTAAGTTTTTTTTTAGAGATGAGTTCTCATTCTGTTGCCCAGGCTGGTCTCCAACTTCTGGCCTCAAGTGATCCTCCAGCCTTTGCCTCCCAAAGTGCTGAGATTTCAGGCATGAGCCACTGCAACCTGGCTTTTTTCTTTTTTGAGGCGGAGTCACACTCTGTTGCCCAGGCTGGAGGGCAGTGGGGTGATCTCAGCTCACTGCAACCTGCGCCTCCCGGGTTCAAGCCATTCTTCTGCCTCAGCCTTTTGAGTAGCCAGGATTACAGGCAGGTGCCACCACACCTGGCTAATTTTTTTGTCTCAAACTCCTGACCTCAGGTGATCTGCCCGCCTCAGCCTTCCAAAGTGCTGGGATTACAGGTGTGAGCCACCACGCCTGAACTTTCTTGACTTTTTAACAAAAGCCCTGATAAATGTAGTTATACCCTGAGTTTGCCTCATTATAGGTCCCTGTGCCCACAGACTTCTTGTGGTCACTTTCCTGATATCTAAGTGTAAAATTGAGATCAATATCCTCACCACCTTGCAGAATCCCCACACTGACTTCCTGACCTATAGAATAAGAAATGTTAGGATGAAACAAGTGAATAGCTCTTGCCCTGTCGAAATAGGAAATCAAAAGCAGTTCCTCACCCCTGCATTTAATCACAGTGACTTTTTTTTTTTTTAAGAAAGGGTCTCACTGTGTGCCCAGGCTGGTCTTGAACTCTTGGGCTCAAGGGATCCTCCCATCTTCTGAAGTGTTAGGATTACAGGTGTGAGCCACTGTGCCCAGCTAAAAGATTAGTCTTGACATAACAAAGAATTGCTCTCAAAAACCTATTAATAGGCCAGGCACCGTGGCTCATGCTTGTAATCCAGCACTTTGGGAGGCCGAGGCAGGAGGATCACAAGGTCAGGAATTCGAGACCAGCCTGGCCAATACAGTGAAACCCGGTCTCTACTAAAAATACAAAAATTAGATGGACATGGTGGCACGCACCTGTAATCCCAGCTACTCGGGAGGCTGAGGCAGGAGAATCGCTTGAACCCAGGAATCAGAGGTTGCAGTAAGCTGAGATCCTGGCACTGCACTCCAGCCTGTGCAACAAAGCTAGACTCCATTTCAAAAACAAACAACACCTATTAATGACCTTAACTTTACAGATGAACTTAGTGCCACATTTCTGAATGTTTGTGTCTCTCCCAAATCCATATATGTTGCTATCTTAGCCCCCAAGGTGATAGTATCAGGAGGTGGGTCCTTTGGGAGGTATATTAGTCTGTTTTCACATTGTTATAAAGAAATAACTGACACTTTGGGAGTCTCAGGCGGGCGGATCACTTGAGGCCAGGAGCTTGAGACCAGGCTGGCAAAGATGGTGAAACCCGTCTCTACTAAAAATACAAAAATTAGCTGGGGTGGTGACCCACAACTGTAATCCCAGCTACTCAGGAGGCTGAGGCAGGAGAAACACTTGAACCCAGGAGGTGGAGGTTGCAGTGAGCCGAGATCGTGCCACTGCACTCCAGCCAGGGTGACAGAGCAAGACTCTGTCTCAAAAAAAAAAGAACTGAGACCAAGTCATTTATATAATTTTATATATAATATATATACATATATATATGTGGGAGGAGAGAGAGAAAGAGAGAGGTGTTTAGTTGGCTTACAGTTCTGCAGGCCATGTAGGAAGCATGGTGGGGGAGGCCTCAGGAAGCTTTTACTCATGGCAGAAGGCAAAGCCTGAGCAGGTGTCTTCACGTGGCCAGAGCAGGAGGAATAGAGAGGGGGAAGGTGCCACACACTTTTAAACAACCAGGACTCATGAGAACTCTACCACAAGAATAGCACCAAGGGGGTGGTATTAAACCATTTATGAAGGCTCCATCTCCATGATCCAATCACCTCCCACCAGGCCCCACCTCCAGCATTGGGGATTACATTTCAACATGAGATTTGGGTGCCGACACAGATCCAAACCATATCAGGAGGTGATTAGGCCATGGTGGTGGGGCCCTCATGAATGAGATTACTGCCCTTATGAAAGAGACCGAGAGGCCAGGCAAGGTCACACCCATAATCCCAGCACTTTGGGAGGCTGAGGCGGGTGGATCACTTGAGGTCAGGAGTTCGAGATCAGCCTGGTCAACATGGTGAAACCCCATCTCTACTAAAAAATACAAAAATTAGCTGGGCATGGTGGCACATGCCCTAGTCCCAGCTACTTGGGAAGCTGAAGCAGAAAAATCCCTTGAACTCGGGAGGCAGAGGTCGCAGTGAGCCCTGAGCCTGCCTGGGTGATAGAGTGAGATTCTGTCTCAAAACAAACAAACAAAAAGAGACCCAGAAAGATGCTTGCCCTTTTACCATGTGAAGGCACAGCAAGCAGGAACTGTCTATAAGCCCGAAAGCAGGAACTCACTAGACAGAAAATCTGTTTTGATCTTGGCCTTCCCAGCCTCTAGAACTATGAGAATAAATTTCTATTGTTTATAAACTACCTGGTTTATGGTATTTTGTTCCAGCAGCCTGAACAGACTAAGATATTTTGCTGAATTGTTTTCTTTTTTGTAGCTGTCCTTTAATATGTTGAGGAAGTTCCTTCTATTTACTAGTTTGCGGAGAGCTTTGATCAGTAATGGATGTCAGATTTGGTCAAATGCTTTTCCTGCATCTACGGAGATGATCACGTGGTTTCTCATCTTTAGTCTGTTGACATAAGAAATTACATTGATTCATTTTCAAATGTTTAACCAGCTTTGTATCCCTGGGATTAACCCTACTTGGTCATGACATATTGTTTTTATGTATTGCTATGTTTTATTTCATAACATTTCCTTGAGGATTTTTCTGTATATATTCATTAGGGACGCTGGTCTAGTTTTCTTGTCGTGTATTTGTCTGGGTTTGGTATCAGATTAGTGCTAGGCTCATAAACAAAGCTGAGAAGCGTTCCTTCTATTTTCTGGAAGAGTTTGTGTATGGTTGGTACAATTTCTTCCTTAAACTTTTGCTAGAATTTGCCAGTGAAGCAATTCAGTCGTACTAGCGAGCTTAGGTCATTCTATAGGAAAGACTGTGGTATGATTAACAGAGGTTCTGTGGCTCAGGCTGGAGTGCCAGTGGTATGATTATATCTCATTGCAGCCTCAACCTCCTGGGCTCAAGTGATACTGTAGTCTCAGCCTCCCAGGTAACTGGGACTACAGGTGTGCACTACCATGCCTAGCTAATATTTGTATTTTTTTGTAGAGACTGGGGTTTCGCAGTGTTGCCCAGGTTGATCTTGAACTCCTAGGCTCAAGAGATTCACCTCCCTCAGCCTCACAAAGTGCTGGGATTACAGGCATGAGCCACCGTGCTCAGGGGAGATTCTTATATAGAAGATTTTTTAGTGATTTGCTTTTAATAATCCAATCAACACTGTTTTATTTATTTTAATTTATTTTATTATTATTATTATTATTTTTTGAGACGGAGTCTCACTCTTTTTGCCCAGGCTGGAGTGCAATGGCGCCATCTCTGCTCACTGCAACCTCCACCTCCTGGGTTCAACCAATTCTCCTGCCTCAGCCTCCCGAGTAGCAGGGATTACAGGCACCCGCCACCATGCCTGGCTAATTTTTGCATTTTTAGTAGAGATGGGATTTCATCACATTGGTCAGGCTGGTTTCGAACTACTGACCTCAGGTGGTCTACCTGCTTTGGCCTCCCAAAGTGTAGGGATTACAGGCATGAGCCACTGTGCTTGGCCCAACAGTGTTTTATTTTAAGCTTATTAAACTAAATTCCCTGTAGTATAAAATACAAAAATTGTACAGGACCTGGTAATATTTTTTAAAATTATGGCATTGACTCATATCATGAAAGTAGAACTAAATTGTAAAAGCAATATCCAGGAATGAAAAATGTTATACAAATGCTACCTATAACAATTATTTGGTAATCCAGCATTGTATATTGCAAACCAGGCTTTCTAGATATCTAGGTGTATAGTATATATTTCATCTTCAATTTTATTTTTAAATAAAATGTATACCTCAATAAATTCACTAAGACCAATCATAGTATAGATATCTGGGCTTGCGATTGAAGAAGAATATCATTCAAATAAAGGTTCTAACCACAAACTTTGAGATCACCAACGGTGGCCGGGCGCGGTGGCTCACGCCTGTAATCCAAGCACTTTGGGAGGCTGAGCTGGGTGGATCACGAGGTCAGGAGATCAAGACCATCCTGGCTAACATGGGTCTCTACTAAAAATACAAAAATTAGCTGGGTGTGGTGGCAGGCACCTGTAGTCCCAGCTACTCAGGAGAGTGAGGCAGCAGAATTCTTGAACCTGGGAGGCAGAGGTTGCAGTGAGCCGAGACTGCATTCCAGCCTGGCAAAAGAGCGAGACTCAGTCTCAAAAAAAAAAAAGCACCAATGGTGAAAAACCAGTTTTAACAATAATATATTTATTATTTATTTATTGTTTTTAGATAGAGTCTCCCGCTGTTGCCCAGGCTGGAGTGCAGTGGCATGGTCTTGGTTCAAGATTACAGGTGTGAGCCACTGCGCCCGGCTATTATTTTATTTTTTAAAACATAGAGATGGCCAGGCGTGGTGGCTCACTCCTGTAATTCCAGCACTTTGGGAGGCTGAGGTGGGAGGATCACCTAAGGTCAGGAGTTTGAGATCAGCCTGACCAGCATGGTGAAACTGTCTCTACTAAAAATACAAAAATTAGCCGGGCAGGGTGGCGGGCACCTGTAATCCCAACTACTCAGGAGGCTGAGGCAGGAGAATCGCTTGAACCTGGGAAGTGGAGGCTGCAGTGAGCTGAGATCGCGCCATTGCACTCCAGCCTGGGCGACAGAGTGAGACTTTGTCTCTAAATAAATAAGTAAATAAACTGAGAGTAGCAGTTTATGGTCTCTGCTACTCACCAAATCCATCTTTTGGTTTCATTTTTTTGCCCCAAAGCTTCAATCAGGCTTTTGGTGACTGTTTACTGTCTGGTGTTAAGGAGCAGGCCAGTGGCACCCTTGGTATTTATAGGAGGGCAATCGTTGCCCTCAGATCCACTGTATGGGGTAGGCTAGTGTTCACAGAACTTTCAGATGCACCAGACCCTAGGAAGAAGAGCAGAGAGAAGAAATTAACATCAGAGAAAGATAAGAGCCCATTTCTCTGATTCGGTATGACTTTGCTGAACCTCTAGAAAAATCCTCAGGCTGACCTGGGCTTCATTTTATGCAATCCTTGGAAAACAATGATCATACGAGAAATGTTTGCACAAGCTTTGCGGGTTTTTTTTTTAAACCCTATAAATCCATAAATGTTGACGTTCATTACTGTTAACTCAATGTGAGCATTCTTTCTAAGAGGATAAATTCCATACTTAAATTTATGAGGTTATTTTTCCTCCTTAGAATCAGAAACGGTAGCATATTGCAAACAGAAACTTTCAGGTTCTTGGTCTCTCCCGTTCTTGCTTTTTTTCTCAAGCTGGGCTGTTTGTATTCAATCATAAAGCGTGTGATGAATTCACAGGAGCTGCATTAAAGCAGCGGTCATAAATGAAACTGCTAACAAGAACGTGAAAAACAGAACTGGCTGCCGCTTGAAATGCCCCTGTGTGATCTTAGGTTTCTGGAGATTTTGTGCAAGTGTGAAATAAGCATTTGATTTTATCATAGGAATCACGGCGCTTGGATGAAACAAGCAAGAAAGGACAGAAACAGAAGGAAAGAGAGAAACTGATGGAAGAAAAAGAAACTTCACAGGGAACAGAATTCACACGAAAAGAGAAGGTTTTTTCTTTTTTTGAGACGGAGTCTTGCTCTGTTACTCAGGCTAAAGTGGCACGATCTGGGCTCACTGCAGCTTCTGCTTCCAGGATTCATGAGATTCTTCTGTCTCAGCCTCCCAAGTAGCTGGGATTATATGCGTGTTCCCCCATACCTGGCTAATTTTTGTATTTTTAGTAGAGGTGGGGTTTCACCATATTGGCCAGGCTGATCTCAAACTCCTGACCCTGACCTCAAATGATCCACCCACCTCAGCCTCCCAAAGTGCTGGGATTACAGGCATGAGCCACCCTGCCCGGCTGAAAACAGAAGTCTGAAAAAATTTATTGAAAAACATTTTACCTATGATTCCAATATCATAAACATACTATAGGACTCAAAAAAACCAACAAAATTATACTGTGATCCTGAAACTATCTTAAGAGGAATTAAATATATAATGTCCAGGAAGATCGGGTTGAACAGTGTGTTTTTTAAATATAAATTTGTAAATGCTCTTTGTATATCACAGATATTAACCCTTTGTCTGCTATTCAGATTGCAAACAATTCTGCCACTACTTTGTATTGTTTTGGTAAACTTCCCCCACAAAATGTTACTTTTTAATGTAATAGGGTATGTGTAATTTTATTTTCACAGCTTTTGGGTTTCTTGTGTTGATTAAAATAGTCTCCTCAGCTCCCAAATTATAGATATAGTCACCTAAATTTTCCTCCAGAATTTTTAGGTGTTTTGTTTTTATTATTTATTTATTCATTTGTTTTTGAGTTGGAGTCTCACTCTGTTGCCCAGGCTGGAGTACAATGCCACCATCTTGGCTCATATCAACTCCACCCTCCCAGGTTCAAGAGAGTCTCCTGTCTCAGCCTCCCGAGTAGCTGGGATTACAGGCATGCGCCACCACTCCTGGCTAATTTTTTATTTTTAGTAGCGATAGGGTTTCACCATGTTGGCCAGGCTGGTCTCGAACTCCTGACCTGAAGTGATCAGCCAGCCTCAGTCTCCCAATGTGCTGGGATTACAGGCATGAGCCACCATGCCCAGCCTATTTTTTAAATTTTTGAGATGGAGTCTCACTCTGTTGCCCACCCAGGCTGGAGTGCAGTGTCTGATTCTGCTTGATGGGATCTTGATTTGCATAAACCATTACATGCTGGGATCCCAGCTGTGGTAGGTTGTGTTATTGTTGGAAATATTTGCTTTCCCACCCTGGGAAAACAAATGTTTGTTTGTTTTCCCTGTCTCGCTGATATCACACTTGATGTCTGACTGGCAGTGCCTCTCCCTGATAGTATTTTATATCCAGGGTGACCATATGACTTGCTTTGGCCAACAAAATTCGAGTGGAAGGGACATACAGCATCTCTGGAAAGAAGCTTCAAGAGCCAGCTGGTGGTTTTGCCCTCTGTCACCTTCCACCACCATGAGACTGGCAATGTCCCAGATGGGGGAGGTTTGGTTAGCCCAGGTCCCGGAGTGAAGACAGCATGGATGAGAGCATAGACATCGAAATGGGCAAGTGGCATGAGCAAGAAATAAACCTTTGCTGTTGTAAGCCATGGAGCTTTCAGGACTATTTGTTATTGCAGCATAACCTGACACTTCCTGACTGTTACACCAACCCTCACTGGCTATTAGATACTTCACTCTTTATTTGAGATGGAGTTTCACTCTTGTTGCCCAGGCTAGAGTGCAATGCCATGACCTCGGCTGACTGCAACCTCTGCCTCCTGGGTTCCAGTGATTCTCCTACCTCAGCCTCCTGAGTAGCTGGAATTACAGGTGTGCACCACCATGTCTGGCTAATTTTTAAATATTTTTAGTAGAGATGGGGTTTCACCATGTTGGTCAGGCTGGCCTGAAACTCCTAATCTCAGGTGATCCACCCACCTACACCTCCCAAAGTCCTGGGATTACAGGCGTGAGCCACTGCATCTGGCCCCCAGCCCTAGTTTCAACAGGTCCCTCCCTAATTCTTGACATTTGGGAGCTGGTCCCAGCCTGTACGTTTCTGGATTCATGTCTTCTCCCAGGTATCTGTGACAAAAGTGACCTTGGAGGGAGGCCAGTGGCCCCCACTGACTTCCCGTGGGTCCCATTTCAGTGTCACTAGGAAGGGGCCCGATGGCAAGTGTCACTGACAATCGGACTGACACCTCCATCATCGGCATAGTCTTTGCACATCTCTGCTCCTTCCTTCTCCCCAGCTGTTCTTTTGCCTGTCTTGAGCTCTGGCTGGAAGCTTATTAATTTCTGGAGTCAGCTCTGGGACTCAGCTGTGTGTGGGCAGCCTCCAGTCAGCTGCATCTGACATTACAGACACATCTCCCAGCCACGGTAGAACACTCTTTTTTCTCTTCTATCTTCTCCAGCTTCCCCACGAAGGCTGGACCCCAACATGGGCATGGAGCATTCTCGAACAGCAGATGGAGGGCTCCCACAGTCTTAGCTCATCTATTGCTTCCCTGAGTGGGGTGGGGCTCCTTCCCAGGCTCTTTCCCAGGCAAAGTGGCCACTCCCCTAGTTCAGAATGCAAAGATGTCACCTTTCAAATGGCTGTGCTCCCAGCTAGGAAATGATAAGTACGTGTCATGGGAGAGATATCTATAATGAGCACAGTTAATTTCAGGAGTGGGCCAGGCGCGGTGGCTCACACATGTAATCCTAGCACTTTGAGAGGTCAAGGTGGGAGGATCACTGGAGGTCAGGAGTTTGAGATCAGCCTGGCCAACACGGTGAAACCCCATCTCTACTAAAAAATGCAAAAAAAAAAAAAATTAGCCAGGCATGGTGGCACACACCTGTAATCCCAGCTACTTGGGAGGCTGAGGCAAGGGAATCTCTTAAACCCAGAGGCAGAGGTTGCAGTGAGTTGAGATCGCTCCACCACACTTCAGCCTGGACGACAGAGCGAGACTCCTTCTAAAAGAAAACCCCAAAAACAACAACAAAAAATTCAGGAGTGGAAGAGGTTACCTCCTGATTGCACATGACTTCCTGGAGGAGGTGAGGAAGGTGTAGAACTGTAAAGGACAGGTGGGATTTTCACAGAGGGAGAGAAAGAGGAAGACAGGGAAGGCATTGCAGGTATAGAAATGGCTCAGGCAATTTCTGAGCCATTGGAGCAGGGCAGAGGCTGAGGTTGGGGTGCTGAGGAGCTGGAGCAGAAGAGGATGTGGGTAGTAGAGAGGTGGTGGACAGAAGGGGTAGTGGTTGGGGAGGGATCTGGGATCCATCTCTCCAGGAGCCTGGTGATCTTTACTTATAACAAGGATCCATTCTCCATTTATATCTGTGTCTACAGCACAGTGATGGGAATTTTATGGTGTTTGATCCTTAAAAAAAAAAAAAAAAGGACTGGAAACCCCCGGATCCTCCAGCTTGGTTTGCAGCGTCTTGCCTGGCTGTGGTGCTTGACCACCTGGCTTCAGCAGTTTCCACGGAGAGTGCTCTGAAAAACAACAAGAAAACTTTTTGCAAACTAGTATCTTCATGCTGGGCAAATTGGTCAAATGTATTAAGAAATCGAAGTGGAAGCCTCCAAGAGTAGCCCTGCTCCCTGTTGGCCCTTCCCCTGAGCTGTCACCAATGGTGTCATTGTCTGGCGTGGAGCTCCACCTCATTTGGACGTTTTAGCTTTTCGTTTCTTTGCTCACTTCCTCAATCTGACCACACACCCCTGAGGCCATGGCTATATAATGTCTCCACTGGATTTCGGTGCAGCCAGCTGCACAAACGGTGGGCAGACAGTGTTGTTTGGTGGGTATTCACATTGTCTCTTATTTAGGGTCCCTTTAGTGACTCTGGATAAAGAGATGTGAGAGGCACAGCCCCTCTCGAAGATCTCCCACCAGGCCTGGCCTTGGTGAGTTCACTGGCTGCCTTTGCAATCCTGTGCCTTGGGCCTGCTGGGAAGAGGAAGAGCTGCAGTTTCTATCTGCAAAGCTTCTTCCCTTAGGGATGGTCAGACCTATGTTTCTTTCGATCTTTCTTTTTTTTCTTTGTTTGGTACAGATGGGTCTCACTATATTGCCCAGGCTGGTCTTGAACTCCTGGCCTCAAGTGATCCTCCTGCCTCGACCTCCCAAAGTGTTGGGATTATAGGTGTGAGCTACCGTGTGTAGTCTGACCTAATTTTATTTTTTTATATATTTTTTAAGATGGAGTCTTGCTCTGTCACCCAGGCCAGAGTGCAGTGGTGAGATCTTGGCTGACGGCAACCTTCACCCCCTGGGTTCAAGCAATTCTCCTGCCTCAGCCTTCCAAGTAGCTGGGATTACAGGTGTGCACTATGACACCTGGCTAGTTTTTGTGTTTTCAGTTGAGATGGGGTTTTGCCATATTGGCCAGGCTGGTCTCAAACTCCGGAACTCAAGTGATCTTCTCACCTTGGACTTCCAAAGTGCTGGATTATAGGTATGAGCCACCGTACCCGGCCCTGACCTAATTTTACATTCATAATTTTTTTTTTGAGATAGGGTTTTGCTTTGTCGCCCAGGCTGGAGGGAAGTGGTTCTCTCAGGGGTCATTGTATCCTTGACGTCTTGGGCTCAGGTGATCCTCCCACCTCAGCCTACCAAGTAGCTGAGACCACAGGTGCACACCACGACACTTGACTAATCTTTGTGTATTTTTTTGTAGAGGTGGGGTCTTGCCATGTTGCCCAGGCTGGCCTGGAACATCTGGGCTCAAGAGATCCTCCTAGCCGGGCGCGGTGGCTCACGCCTGTAATCCTAGCACTTTGGGAGGCCGAGGTGGGTGGATCACCTGAGGTCAGGAGTTCAAGACCAGCCTGGCCATCATGGTGAAACCCCATCTTAAAAAAAAAAAAAAAAAAAAAAAAGAGATCCTCCTGCCTTGGCCTTGCAAAATGCTGGGATTATAGGTGTGAGCCACTGCATCTGGCCTAAGCAAAGTATTCTGTAGTGTGATGATTCCATCTTCTTTCTGGATTGAAATAATTCAGTCTGGGTTGTTTCCAGTTTCCATCAAAATTGCCATAATTAGAGTAGATAAATATCCTCATGAATGCTTCCTTGAAGGGCTTCCTGGACACAGAGATGGAGGGTGAAATTATTGGGTCCTAGGGCACACATTTAAAATGTTAATAGATGCCACCAAATTGCCCTTTTATTTTTTTTACTTTTTTATTTTTTTTTAGAATAAAAAGAATGAAAGAGAGAAAGGAAGAGGAAGAGATTTTAGAAAAAGAGAGAAAAGGAGAAAGAAAGAAACAGCAAAAGAAAGAAAAAATGAAAGAGAAAGAGGAAGAGATTTTAGAAAA
>CAUYQU010084547.1:0-19401 GCA_963574635.1 Cheracebus regulus | reverse complement strand
CCCTATTCCTTCCTGTCTCCATTGTTAAGCACAATTATTGGCATAAAAGAGGTTTTTAATACCCATTTTTAGACTGTATTCTAGCCTGGGCAATAAAACAAGAATCCCATTCTCTCTCCCTCTTTCTCGTCCTCTTTCTTTGTCTCTTTCATTCTTTTTTTTCTTTCTTTTGCTGTTTCTTTCTTTCTCCTTTTCTCAAAAATAAATAAATAAATAAAAATAAAATAAGATCTGGTCCTAGTGCAGAAATAGTAAAAATTTATAATACCTCTGTACTTTGAGATATTTTACCTGATAAAAATTGACATTTTTATGTAGTTAAGGTATGTTACAAAGTTTTAGTAATGAAAATAATGTGGAGGGTGGGGGTTATTTGTGTATAGTAAAAGTGGCATTTCAAATATTAGAGATGGATGGCATAATTCCGGCTAACCATTTGGAGAAACAGTTTCATTTTCATACCATACCCCAAAATATATTCTAGATAGGTTACAATTTTTAATATTAGAAATGAAATATTAAAAATGAAAGCATATGCCAGAGGCAGTGGCTCATGCCTGTAATCCCAGCACTTTGGGAGGCCGAGATGGGCAGATCACCTCAGATCAGGAGTTGGAGACCAGCCTGATCAACATAGTGAAACTTTCTCTTCTAAAAATACAAAATTAGCCAGGTGCCGTGGCAGGTGCCTGTAAGTCCCAGCTACTCGGGAAGCTGAGGTAGGAGAATCACTTAAACCTGGGAGGCAGAGGTTGCAGTGAGCTGCATTCCACTCCAGGCTGGGCAAAAAGAGTGAAACTCTGTCTCAAAAAAAAAAAAACAAAAATTTGCTGGGCATGGTGGTGCATGCCTGTAATCCCAGCTACTTGGGAGGCTGAGGCAGGAAAATTGCTGGGATGTGGAGGTTGCAGTGAGCCAAGATCCCTCCACTGCACTCCAGCCTAGAGAACAGAGCAAGACTCTGTCTCGAAGAAATGAAATGATGAAATGAGGCCAGGTGTGGTGGCTTATGCCTGTAATCCCAGCACTTTGGGAGGCCAAGGCGGGCAGATCACGAGGTCAAGGGATGGAGACCATCCTGGCCAACATGGTGAAACCCCATCTCTACTAAAAATACAAAAATGAGCTGGGCATGGTGGTATGTGTCTGTAGTCCCAGCTACTCAGGAGGCTGAGGAAGGAGAATTGTTTGAACCTGGGAGGCGGAGGTTGCAGTGAGCCGAGATCATGCCACTGCACTCCAGCCTGGCAACAGAGCAAGACTCCATCTCAAAAAAAAGAAATGGAATATTGAAATAAATGGAATGGAATGGAGAAGTACTGGTTACTATGGCTCACACCTGTAATCCCATCACTTTGGGAGACTGAGGTGGACAGATCACCTGAGGTTAAGAGTTCAAGACCAACCTGGCCAACAAGTGAAACCCCATCTTTACTAAAAAATACAAAACTTAGCTGCACATGGTGGCACATGCCTGTAATCCTAGCTACCCAGGAGACTGAGACAGGAGAATTGCTTGAACCTGGGAAGCGAAGATTGCAATGAGCTGAGATTCCACCACTACACTCCAGCTTGGGCAACAGAGCGAGACTCTGACTAAAAAAAAAAATTTGTGTGTGTGTGTGTGTGTGAATATTTTAAATTCTTGGAGTAGGGAAGACCTTTCTTAGTAGAAACTAAAGTCAAGTCGTAAAGGGGGAAATTGTATAGCAACATCATTCACAGAGTTAATATTTTTTACCATCAAGAATCAATCTAATTATTTCACTTTGTGTCGGGTTATCCAATTGGTGCAGGTAAAAGAACTGTAGACTTGGAGTTAGAAGGAATTATTAGAAGTTTCTGATTTCCTCTCTTACTTTCCAAGGATGACCCAAGGCATAGTAACTGTTTCTCTATCTGTGTAATGGGAACAATGTTAATCTTACAAAATTGTTGGAAAATTTCAGTGAAGTGATATTTGTGAAAGTGCTTTGTAAAGTTTAAAGCATGGTACCATACCTGTTGTTGCATTATGACTTTGTAATTAATTGTGGCGAAGGGAATATGTTTAGTTGTTCCTTTCCTGGGTTATCCAGGAAACATAGCTTCCTGGTAGACTTTGAGATATCCTGGCCTGTAGGAGTCTTAGATTCTCATTTATCATCATTTCCTATTAGGTCCCTTCTTCCTTCTCTCACTCTGTTGTAGCCACACTGACTTTGTTTGAATCCTTAAATAAGTGAAGCTTATACTCATCTTAGTGACTTTACACAAGCTGTTCTCTCTTTTAGGAAAATTATTTCCCAGCTAATCTTATTCATTCACATGTGGTTTGGAAAGTTCTGTTTTGGGGATGGGTGTTTAAGTTTATACTTAGTCTTATCAAAATGTCAGTCTCATTGATTTCTGTTTTTTTGTTTTTCTTTTCAGACAGTTTCACCCCAGCTGGAGTGCAGTTGCGCCAGCTCAGCTCACAACAACCTCCACCTCCCAGGTTCAAGCAATTCTCCTGCCTTAGCCTCCCGAGTACCTGGAATTACAGGTGCCTGCCACCACACCCAGCTAATTTTTGTATATTGAGTAGAGACAGTGTTGACCATGTTGGCCAGGCTGGTCTCGAACTCCTAACCTCAGGTGATCCACCCGTTTCAGCCTCCCAAAGTGCTGGAATTACAGGCATGAGCCACCACACCCTGCCTAGTCTCATTTATTTCTTAGTAGTAATAAAAGAAATAGAGGCATGTAAATAATAGCAGATAGTTTTTATCTTATTACTCCAGTGTCCATTCTTCCTTCTGCCTTGAGAATCATCTTCCATTGATTGCATTTGGGGAAAGTGTCGGGAATAGATGTGCGTTGACGCCCATATGACTGTTTCTTCCACTTACCTTTTCTTCCTCCACGGACAACTGTTCATTTTCTTCTGCTTCTGGCCTGGAGCTCATGAGATATAATCTACCTTGCTGGGATACTGCTGGAGTAAGGGTGGAAGGGGGAGTACAGATAATCTGGGCCAGGTACCACTTCTCTTTCATGGTATGACAACAAAAGTCATAGGATAGATGAGACTTTACTGAAGGAATGGGGAAGATTAACACCAGAGGGAAGCCGGGGCCCAGTGGTTTACCTTTGTAATCCCAGCACGTTGAGAAGTCAAAGTGGGTAAATGTCCTGAGCTCAGGAATTCGAGACCAGCCTGGGCAACATAGTGAAACCCCATTTCTACAGAAAATACAAAAATTAGTTGGGTGTAGTGGCATGCACGTGTTATCCCAGCTACTCAGTGGGCTAAGGCAAGAGAATCACTTGAGCCCAGGAAATTGAGGCTGCAGTGAGCCATGTTCATGCCACTGCACTCCAGCCTGGGCAACAAAGTGAGACCCTGTCTTAAAAAACAAACAAAAACACTGGAAGAAAATAATTTTAAACTTAAGCTAAAAAGAATTTTTGTGGTCTAAAGAAGAAGGTAAATTAAAATCTCTATGAGGAACTCCTCATGGGCGCTTCCCCCTGGTTTCTAACCTTATGCTCTGGTGTTGAGATCTGTTTCTCTCCATTCTGAGAGCAATTCCTTCAAGCTTTGCAGAGCTCCACCTTTCAGTAAAACCCTAGCCCCTCCTGCTTGGGTTGGCCTCACCCCAGGATCTGCAGATCACCCCTGCTCCTCTATTCCACACCCTCTCCAGGAGTACATTGCCCCAGGTCAGACCGATTCACTCTAGATAATCTAAGGCAAGTCTTTGTTAGGACAGTGGAGAGTAGAGGAGGGACTCCAAAGCAGATCTGTATAGAAATGTCCAATGTGGAGTGTATTTATGCCTCTGTTCATGTGACATTCAACTAGTAACATACCCTTCCATTGACAGACATTACTTCTTAGAGATAGCACCAGCCAAACCTAAGGAAAAAGAACATATTTGCCACTAAGATATTATGCAGAGCAACTCAAGTATAGCTTGAGTTCAGTTCTTGAATGAGGCCCCATCCTCTTCCTCCCCGCTCCATTAGGGGCTACTTTAGTTCTCGCAGATACAGTCATTTATACTTTCCTATTAATTTTCTTTCATATTTGTTAAAATGCTTTATTAAATGTGTAGCTAGAGTTGTCCCAATTTTTAAGTTAAACCAAAGCTTACAAGGAATTTTGTTTTTGATAATGAATCAAAGAGTGTTACTCGGCCGAGTGCAGTGGCTCATGGCTGTAATCCCAGCACTTTGGGAGGCCAAGGCAGGCAGATCACTTGAGGCCAGGAGTTCAAGACCAACCTGGCCAACATGGTAAAACCCTGGCTCTACTAAAAATGCAAAAATTAACTGTGTGCGATAGCAGGCACATGTAGTCCCAGCCACTTGGGAGGCTGAGGCAGGAGAATAGCTTAAGCCTGGGAGGTGGTTACAGTGATGCAAGATCCCACCACTGCACTGCAGCCTGAGTGACAGCATGAGACTGTTTCAAAAAAGACTTAAGAAATGTTGAAATTATTTTTAGAATTTTTGTATTCATGATTTTAAGATTTGAATGTGTTTAATTTCTTACAGGGCTCTCACCTTTGTATATCCTTTTGGTGCCACATTGAGTGTCATGAAACCAGCAGCAGCTGTTCTGTCTACAGGCTCTGTTTGCTTCCCAGTTAACAGACCCGTTCTGGCTTTTTATCACTCAGAGGTACAGCCTTTCTTAGATATGGGTGTAGATGTTGTTTTTATTGTTGAAATAATGAAAACTACCTTACCATTTCCAGAAGTCTTTTACATGTTTTCTCATTGGTCTTCCTGCCAGTCCTGCAAAGTAGTATTTCAGTTTTATACATTTTGCTTACGGGGAAACAGTGGATTGTCCAGCAACTGATGAAGTTAAGGCCTAAACCTAGCTCTTATTATTCTAAACCCAAAGCTTTTTCACTATAGCATGAGGCTACCTGTATTATAACTTTTAAAGTTATTTTTTTCTTTTTTCTATTTTTTAAAATTCTATGGCAGCATACTGATTAAAATAACTTTTAATCCTATCTGTGACTATGGGCTGTCACCCTCAGTGTAAAGAGAATACATTCAGGAACAGATAGAGTCAACATATTACACAAAATAACACAGAATTATATTGCTGTTATTTTAGTTTATCCTAGGAAAACATATCGGGGAACTATTTTTCCAGTTGTTTTCCTAGAGATCACATAGAAATGTGGGCACAGCTAGTCTCAGGCAGTGACCCAACATCCCACTGCCTTTTTATTTTTTTGAGACAGAGTCTTGTTCTGTCGTCCAGGCTGGAGTGCAATGGCACAATCTCGGCTCACTGCAACTCCACCTCCCAGACTCAAGCAATTCTCCCTCAGCCTCCTGAGTAACTGGGATTACAGGCGCCTGCCACCATGCCGCTCATGCCTGTAATCCCAGCACTTTGGGAGGCCGAGGTGGGCAGATCACTTGAGGTCAGGAGTCTGAGACTAGCCTGGCCAACATGATAAAACCCAATCTCTACTAAAAATACAAAAATTGGCCAGGCGTAGTGGCTCACACCTGTAATCCCAGCACTTTGGGAGGCCGAGGCAGGTGGATCACCTGAGGTCGGGAGTTTAAAACCAACCTGACTAACATGGAGAAACCCCCATCTCTACTAAAAATACAAAATTAGCCGGATGTGCTGGCACATACCTGTAATCCCAGCTACTCGGGAGGCTGAAGCAGGAGAATCACTTGAGCCTGGTAGGTGGAGGTTGCAGTGAGTCAGGGTCGTACCACTGCACTCCAGCCTGGGCAACAAGAGCAAAACTCGGTCTCAAAAACAAAACAGAACAAAAATTGGCTGGGCGCGGTGGCTCATATCTGTAATCCCAACACTTTGGGAGGCTGAGGCAGCCAGATCATGAGGTCAGGACATTGTGACCATCCTGGCCAACATGATGAAACCTATCTCTACCAAAAATACAAAAATTAGCTGGGTGTGGTAGCATGTGCCTGTAATCCCAGCTACTCAGGAGATCGAGGCAAGAGATTGGCTTGAACCCTGGAGGCAGAGGATATAGTGAGCCAAGTTCATGCCACTGCACTCCAGCCTGGGCAATGGAGCAAGACAATGTCTCAAAAAAAAAAAAAAGTAATATTGCAGAAATATTACAATAATTGTAAAAAAAATTAAACAGTACAGAGATAAAGCAGAAGAAAAATAGAATTACCCCATCACATTACTCCAAGACTCCAAGACAGCCCAAGCTGACGTATTCACTTTGTCCCACTTTTGCTTTGCCTTATTATGTTTGCTTCATAAGCTTTAAAGTAGGATAGCTATATAATTTATAGTATAGGTGAGACATGCCGACTCATGCCTATAATCTTAGCACTTTGGGAGGTTAAGGAGGTAGGATCACTTGAGGCCAGGAGTTCAATACCAGCCTGGGCAACATAGCAAGACCTGTCTCTACAAAAACGTTAGCTGGATGTCATGTTGTACTCCTGTAGTCCTGGCTACTTGGGAGGCTGAGGATCACTTGAACCCAGGAGTTGGAGGCTATAGTGAGCTGTGATTGTGCCATTGCACTCCAGCCTGAGAGAACAGAGTGAGACCCTGTCTGTAAAAATGGGGGGAAAAAAAAAAAAAAAAAAAATTATAGTGTACTTTTTTTCTTTTTACTCAGTGATATTTTGAAAGCATTTTCCCATGTTACTGAAAATGCTTTATAATATGAAATTTAACTGCTGAAGAAGTTTACATTATTCTGAATTACTTTTTTGAGAACATTTGAATTTATTTCTAATTTTTTGTGGCTATAACTATACAACTGTGCATAGAATTTTTTATATGTTTCAGACTGCTTTGTTGCATATGTTAACAGTTAAAGCAACAATCTGTAGAACTCATTTCTTTTTTTTTTTCTTTTAAGAACTCCTTTCACTAAAAGTTGACCAGCACTGTTTATATAATTTTTTCATATTAATTTATCTGATAGACAAAAGTACTTTGTTTTTATTTGTTAAAAATTACAAGTGTTGGGGCCAGGCACAGTGGCTCACGCCTGTAATCCCAGCACTTTTAGGAGGCCGAAGCAGGTGAATTACCTGAGGTCAGGAGTTCAAGACCAGCCTGGTCAGCATGGTGAAACCCCATCTCCACTAAAAATATAAAAATTAGCCAGGCATGCAGTGCACACCTATAATCCCAGTAACTCAGGAGGCTGAGGCAGGAGAATTGCTTGAACCTGGGAGGCAGAGGTTACAGTGAGCTGAGATTAGGCCATTGCACTCTAGTCTAGGCGACAAGAGTGAGACTCTGTCTCAAAAAAACAAAATTATAAGTATTAAAATTTTTTCTCATTAACCAGTTGTTATTTTGTGACTCTTTCATGCGTGTGCCTTAGTTTTCTTTTTTATGTGACATGGAGTCTTTCTCTTTCGCCCAGGCTGGAGTGCAGTGGCACAATGTTGGCTCACTGCAACCTCCACCTCCCAGGTTCAAGGGATTCTCCTGCCTCAGCTTCCCAAGTAGCTGGGATTGCAGGCACATGCCACCATGCCTGGCTAATTTTTGTATTTGTAGTAGAGATGGGGTTTCACCATGTTGGCCAGGCTGGTCTCAAACTCCTGACCTCAAGTGATCCACCCACCTTGGCCTCCTAAAGTGTAAGGATTACAGGCATGAGCCACCTCACCCAGCCTTGCCTTAGCTTTCTTGGAGACAGAGTCTTACTCTTTTGCCCAGGCTGGAGTGCAGTGGCATGATCTTAGCTCACTGTAACCTTGCCTCCCGGGTTCAAGCAATCCTTCTGCTGCAGCCTCCCAAGTAGCTGTGGGTATACAGGCACGCACCACCATGTCTGACTAATTTTTGTATTTTTAGTAGAGACAGGGTTTCACCTCGCCATGTTGACGAGACTGGTCTTAAACTACTGACCTCAGGGTGATCTGCCCACCTCGGCCTCCCAAAGTGCTGGGATAACAGATGTGAGCCACAATGCCCAGCCTGCCTTAGCTTTTCTATTTGGATCTTATTTAAATACTTTTTTTGATAGCCATAGGTATCTTTAACTGTGCAGATTGTCTTTGGGTTTATCTTTTTTCCCTTTAAAATTGTGATCTTCATTTGTAAGATAAATAAAAATGGGAAAATGCTGTAGAACCAATTTAATTTTTTTTTTTTTTTTAATTTTTAGAGGCAGGGTGTTGCTCTGTCTCCCAGGCTACAGTACAGTAGTGCAGTCACAGCTCATTGTAACCTCAAACTCCTGGGCTGAAGTGATTTTCCTGCCCCAGCTTCCCAAGTAGCTAGACTACAGTTGTGCCTCACCACACCCAGCTAATGTAGAATTATGTTAGTTTTTGTTAAAGTCAAATAGAAATATACAGAAGTACCTAAAATGAGAGGCAGGTTAAAGTGTAGTAGTTATTATAGTTGGTATTTCTAAACTTTAAAATCTAGATGTGAATTGGCACTCTTCGGTATATAAGACAGTTGCTAGCATGATTCTGATAAGTGTCTGGGGACTAGGATACATGAGATGCATTTTCAGATTTGAGTATCTGACCCTGCTTTGTTGTTAATAGAACCAAGGTGGGAAGCTGGCAGTGCTTGGTTCATGTCACATGTTCAGTGACCAATATTTGGACAAAGAAGAAAACAGCAAAATAATGGTAAGCTTTTTTTTTTTTTTTGGTCACATTAATGTACAATGTATAAGTACTATTTTCATGTCATTTAAAAAAATACTGACAAGTTTATTTGCTCATTTAAAACCAGCTAGTCAGAACCCACTATATGCCAGGCACTAAGAATACAAAGGTGAGTCAGGCATAGTCCCTGCTTTGGAAAAGTCTGTAATACGCTGAGAGAGAAAGACAAATTAGTAAACCCAGAAGAGTGTTTCTAAGCATGCCAGGTGGAGTGGGAGCTGAGCTTGGAGAGACAGAGAGGAACAAGCTCAACAGCAGTATCACGTTAGGCCAAAGAGCTTGAACTTAATGCTGAAAGCCACAGGGGGCCTTGGGTTTTCTGCAGCCTTGGGCAACGCCAGATATGTGTTTTGGAAACATTCTTCTTTTTTGTTGTTCTTGTTAATGAAAGAACTTCTAGAATGTTTTAGAAAGATTCTTTTTTTTTTTTTTTTTCTGAGATGGTGTCTCACTTTTGTTGCCCAGGCTGGAGTGCAGTGGCCCGATCTCGGCTCACCGCAACCTCTGCTTCCTGAGTTGAAGCAGTTCTCCTGTCTCAGTCTCCCGAGTAGCTGGGATTACAGGCATGCATTAAAAACACCCAGCTAATTTTATATTTTTAGTAGAGACAGTGTTTCTCCATGTTGGTCAGGCTGGTCTCAAACTCCTGACCTCAGGTGATCCGCCTGGCTCAACCTCCCAGAGTGCTAGGATTACAGGCGTGAGCCACCACACCTGGCCCAGAAAGACTCTTCTGTCAGTTGTGTGGAAGGTGGAAAGGAGGAGGCAGCCTAGATCCAGTTAGGAAGCCAGTGGTGTTACCAGCCAAGAAAGAATAGAGACCTGAATTACGGGAGTAAAGGTGTGAATGGACAGGAGGGGCCGATGGCATGGAATGGTAATTAGGAAGGGTTCTGTAGAGGTGTGCTCACTTCACTGACTGATGTGGCAAGTAAAGTAAAGGCATTGCAATTTTGTCAAAATAATGCAAAGGGAACATGTCTTGTGGAGGATGGCAGAGGGAGGAAGCAAATATCTGTACACCATGTGCCAGAGCTGTCCATTGGTGTGATTCCAGTGAGAGGAAGAAGCTCCCGCTGAACTATTTTTTTCATGAAATAAATTCCTTCAGCCTTATAATTGTTTTATATTGGGAGATCTTATTTCTGTGGCACTTACATGAAGTTTCAAATGTCTCTAGACACATTATGGGAGTTCTAGATATTCTATTTTTTTTTTTTTTTGACATGGTGTCTCCTTCTGTCACCCAGGCTGGAGTATAATGGCACCATCTTGGGTCACTGCAACCTCCACCTCCCAGGTTCAAGCGATTCTCCTGCCTCAGCCTCCTGAATAGTTGGGATTACAGGTCCCTGCCACCACACCAGGCTGATTTTTATATTTTTAGTAGAGACGGGGTTTCGTCATGTTGGCCAGGCTGGTCTCGAACTCCTGATTTCAGGTGATCCACCCGCCTCAGCCTCCCAAAGTGCTGAGATTACAGGTGTGAGACACCACGCCTTGCCTAGATAATCTGCTTTTTAAAAGTTTTATTTTATTTATTAATTTATTTTATTTCATTTTAGGTTCTGGGGTACATATAAAGAACATGCAGGATTGTTGCATAGGTACATACATGGCAATGTGGTTTGCTGCCTCCATCCCCATCACCTATATCTGGTATTTCTCCCCATGTTATCCCTTCCCATCTCCCTACCCTCCACTGTCCCTCCCCTAGTCCCCCACAACAGACCTCAGTGTGTGATGCTCTCCTCCCTGTGTCCATGTGTTCTCATTGTTCAACACTTGCCTATGAGTGAGAACGTGGTGTTTGATTTTCTGTTCTTGTGTCGGTTTACTGAGAATGATGGTTTCCAGGTTCATCCATGTCCCTACAAAGTACACGAACTCGTTTTTTATGGCTGCATAGTATTCCATGGTGTATATGTGCCACATTTTCCCTGTCCAGTCTATCATCAATGGGCATTTGGGTTGGAAACAGAGATTAATTCAGGATTGTAAACAAGTTTTAATAAATTTTAGCTTGTGGTTAGAGGTTAGAGTGCTTAAAGATAAATTATAAATTTCTGATAATAAAAGTTGCATTATGATGGGCACGGTGGCTCATGCCTGTAATCCTGCCAGTTTTGGAGGCCAAGGTGGGCAGATCACCTAAGATCAGGAGTTCGAGACCAGTCTGACCAACATGGTGAAACTCCGTCTGCTAAAAACACAAAAATCAGCCGGGTGTGGTGGCAGGTTCCTGTAATCCCAGCTACTTGAGAGGCTGAGACAGGAGAATCACCTGAACCCGGGAGGCAGAGATTGCAGTGAGCCGAGATCACACCACCGAACTCCAGCCTGGGCAACAGAGTGAGACTCTGTCTCAAAAAAAAAAAAAAAAAAGTTGCATTAGGGTAAAGAAAACCTTTGAGTTCTCATATTATTTCGTCAAGACAAGGCTAGCTATCCTTTTCTGAATCACTGATTTAATCTTTTTTCATTTATCATTTTTCTTGATTTAATTTTCTAGTCCTTACTTACCCTCAGTTCTTTTCAAATAACCAACTGTCTTAATTATGTATTTTTTTTTTTTTTAATTTAGGATGTTGTTTTCCAGTGGCTTACAACAGGAGACATCCACCTAAACCAGATTGATGCTAAGGACCCAGAGGTAGGATGCTATGAATGATTAGAAACTTTTAAATGAAAAATGGGTCCAGCTTGTCAGTACTACTTGTAACAACTTGAAAGGAATACATGTCTGTCTTACCTCATCTGTAAGACAAATGGAAAGAAGGAATGATTTTGGGGAGATGAAGGTCACATTGTTAAAAATAAGTCAATGGGGTGGAGGCAAAAAAAAAAAATAAGTCAATAAACAAAATATGTAATTAATCAATTCATTGGAGGGGGGAGCATATATATGTATGCATGTATATAAATTAGGATTTAAATTATGGGCACTCTAGCCCAAACTTTCAAAATGAGCTTTTGCAGAGAAATACTTTTTTCAGCAATATGAAATTTTCTCAGAAAGAAACAAAGACTATCAGAATTTATGTTGCAAACTATAATTTTGTTGCCTTTAGATTTAAGAATTCTAAAGGCATTATGATAATATTAATCAGACAACGGAGAGTGGTGAACCCAACACGGTGAAATCACCACTGGCTCTTGGACCTTATACAGGTTCTTTCTGACCATTTTTCATCCCTAGTTTTCTTTTTTTTTTTAATTTTATATTTTATTTTATCTTATTTTATTTATTTTTTTATTATTTGAGATGGAGTCTCATTCTGTCTCCCAAGGCTGGAGTACAGTGGGCAATCTCGGCTCACTGCAACCTCCTCCGTCTTCTGGGTTCAAGCAATTCTCCTGTCTCAGCCTCCCGAGTACCTGGGATTACAGATGTGCACCACCATGCCTGGCTAATTTTTTATTTTTAGTAGAGACGGGGTTTCACCATGTTGGCCAGGCAGATGTCAAACTCTGGACCTCAAGTGATCCACCTGCCTCGGCCTCCCAAAGTGCTGGGATTACAGGTGTGAGCCACCAGGCCCAGCTTTCATTCTTGTCTGTGAAGACGAGACACTAGTACCTGTTTTCTCTGCCTCACAGGATGATTGTGAGGGCTAAGTTAATAGATGGTAATGTCTCAGGCATTGTGTGTCATATACTTCCACATAAGTCATCTTAATCCTCATAACTGCCCTGGGAAGCAGGTGGTCTTATTCCCATTTTATAGATGGGGAAACTAAAATCTTTCAAGACTGCAGTGTGTTCAAATGGCCGGCAAGTTCAGAGCCAGGTTCCAAATCCAGGTCTCCTAATTCAAACTCTGCTTACTCTGCAATTGTTTCTCCATTTTTTAAACTCTGAAATGACAGGAAAATGATTTCTTGGCCATTGGTCATAGAAGGTAGGTGAGAAGACAGTTCCTCACCTAGGGACAGGCTTCTCAGAAACTGATTTGATTTAAGAAACAGGAGAGCTCCTTATATGGAAACATGTCTCTCCTTATATGGAAACATTAAGTGTATATGGATATTTTGCTTCATTGTTTAAGTGTAATATATTTAACCACTCTCCTGTTGGTGGGCATTTAGGCTTTCTTGGTCTTTTACTTTTAACGAGTCCACAGTATGTGTCATAACTGAGGGCTCTCGGCAGTGCTGGAGGGATGTCCTTGGGTAGGGGAGAAGGACTGGGATCTGGTGTACCAATGGAGGAACTGTCTGTACTGGCATCACAGGTGCTCTGGCATGTACCAGGAGTAACAAGGACAGGGCCTGGATGCTAGTGGGTGGGTACCTGTGGGAGCTTGTAGACTTTCTTTCATGATTGCCTCTATTTTCTTACTAAAATTGAAAATAAGGTCATTGCTAAAATGGTGAAAGGGGAAACCAATTTTTTTAAGATAAAGTCTTACTCTGTCACCCAGGCTGGTGTGCAGTGGTATGATCACAGCTCACTGCAGCCTCAACCTCCTGGTCTCAGGTGATCCTCCCACCCTAGCTTCCTAAGTAGCTGAGACTACAGGCACATGCCACCATGCTGAGCTAAATTTTTTTGTAATTTTATAGTGATAGGGTTTTGCCATATTGCCCAGTCTGGTCTCCAACTCCTGGGCTCAAGCAGTCCACTAACCTCAGCCTCCTGAAGTGTTGTAGGTGTGAGCCACTGCACCCAGCTGGGAAAATCATTTTGACGGCTGAACTGACAAAAGGGAAGTATTGTCTAGAAGAATGGGAAAGTGAGTAGACTACGGAGATGTAGTTGATTGCTGAGCACTCAAGATCAGAGATCATGATATTAAAAGACCAGTTGACAGGTTTGTGTGTTTTACCAGCTGTGTTCAGCCATGAGTACTGGTGTAATTGGAGAGTTGAATTTAGCCAATGCTGGGGTTTAGCCAAGTGAGTTTTGTTTCTCTTTCCACATAGATTGGCTTATTTAAGATTTAGTGGTCAGTGATCATTAACAGTAAAATTTCTTGGCAAGAGAGTATAAAGGTTGTAGGTTTAGACCTGAAACAGTGGAGACGTGACAGAATAAATTCTTGCTCTTGCTGTGCTGAAAGTAACTCTCTTGTGGCTTTCAGATTTCTGACTATGTGATGCTGCCCAACACAGCAACCCTGTCAAAGCGGAATCGGGATTGTCTCCTGGAGAGCTATGAAATCCCGAGGGACTTTACCACCCTCCTTGAGTTGTCCATCTTCCTGCTGGATACAACCTTCTTCCACAGCGTCATTGAGTCAGTACCTGTGGGCCTCTGAGCAATACACTGCGCTCCATTATGAGTGTTTGGTTTGGAAACATGAGCCTGGGATGGGAGTTAGGATTACAGTAAATGTGGCATGCAAAATATGTTCTCAGATCTATGATGAGGTCAACAAAGAAACTGGGCTAGGCATGAGGGGTTGATGCAGAGGAACTGCCAGAGGTTATTAGCCCCTGCATGTTCCAGACTCTGGACCAGGCATTTAGGGTGACCAGCTTCTTTCATTTTGCTCCACACTTCTCCTGGTTTTAGCACAGAGAGTCCCAAGTCCCAGGAACACCATCAGTAAATGGAGACGGTGGGTCACCCCCATTTCTCCCTGGGTATCTCGTCAACTGGTAATGCTGTTAACTGGCACTAAGAATGCAGAAAGAGCTGGGTGCGGTGGCTCACGCCTGTAATCCTAGCACTTTGGGAGGCCAAGGTGGGTGGATCACCTGAGGTCAGGAGTTCAAGACCAGCCTGGCCATCATGGTGAAACCTCATCTTTAAAAAAAAAAAAAAAAATGCAGAAAGAGATGGCCGATCGCAGTGGCTTACGCCTGTAATCCCAGCACTCTGGAAGGCTAAGGCAGGTGGATCCATGGAGTCAGGAGTTCGAGATCAGCCTGGCCAGTATGGTGAAACCCTGTCTCTACTAAAAGTACAAAAATTAGCCAAGTATGGTGGTGCAGGCCTGTAATACCAGCTACTCAGGAGGCTGACGGAGAATCACTTGAACTTAGGGGGCGGAGTTTACAGTGGGCCGAGATGGCGCCACTGCACTCCAGCCTGGGCAACAGAGCAAGACTCTGCCTCAAAAAAAAAAAAAGCCAAAAGGAGAGATGGAAAAGCATCAGCCAGTGTGAGATGAAGAAAATCAAGTGCATGGTATTCTGAGAGCCAAGTAAAGAAAGTCTGTCAGATGAAAAAGGTAATCAGCTGTGTCAGATACTTCTGATGGGTCATAAAAAACGAGGGCTGAGAATTTATCATTGGATTTAACAACATGGAGGTCACTGGTGATATAGACAAAGTCTTTTTTATGACATGGTGGGAGCAAAAGCTTATTTGGAGTTGGTTTAAGAGAGAATTGGTGATAGCAGATATAGATAGCTCTTTTGAGGTATTTTCTACAGAGAGGAACAGAGCAGGGGTAAGGGCCAGGGTCAGTAGTGAGCTGGAGGAAGTAAGGTCAAGAGGTGTTTTTTGGGTCAGGTGCGGTGGCTCACACCTATAATCCCAGCACTTTGGGAAGCCAAGTCAGGCAGGTCATGAGGTCAGGAGATCGAGACCATTCTGGCTAATACAGTGAAACCCTTTCTCTACTAAAAATACAAAAAAAATAGCTGGGCGTGGCACACACCTGTAGTCCCAGCTACTTGGGAGGCTGAGGCCAGAGAATCGCTTAAACCCAGGAGGCAGAGGTCACAGTGAGCCAAGATTGGGCCACTGCACTCCAGCCTGGGCAATAAAGCGAGACTCTGTCTTAAAACAACAACAAAAAGATGTTTTTTGATGGAAGAAGTCACAGGATGTTTTTATACTGGTGGGAATGTTCCAGCAGAGAAAAAAATGGATACTGTAGAAGAGAGTGAGGGGAATGGCTGGAGTGAAACATGAGAGTAAGCAAGAGAGAATGGGAAAGGGGGTTTGGTAAGTCTTAGGTTTTTTTTGTTTGTGTGTTTTAGGATCTCACTCTATTGCCCAGGCTGGTCTGGAACTCCTGGGCTCAAGCAGTCCTCCCACCTTGGCCTGGAACTCCTGGGCTCAAGGAATCCTCCCACCTTGGCCTCCCAAAATACTAGATTATAGATGTGAGCCATCATGCCCAGCCTGGTCTTCGCTTTTAGCTTTTATTTTTAATACACACACACACACACACACACACACACACACACACACACTCATTTTTAGACACAGTCTGACTCTCACCCAGGCTGGAGTGCAGTAGCACCATCTCAGCTCACTGCAATCTCTGCCTCTCGGGTTCAAGTGATCCTCTCACCTCAGCCTCCTTAGTAGCTGGGACTACAGGCATGTACCACCACACCCACCTAATAGTTGTATTTTTAGTAGAGCTAGGGTTTCACCATGTTGGCCAGGCTGGTCTCGAACTCCTGACTTCCAGTGATCCACCCACCTCAGCCTCCCAAAGTGCTGAGATTACAGGTGTGAGCCACCACGACTAGCCCAGTCTTAGCTTTTAGACAGGAGCATGGATCAGTCAGTAACAGATGGGAAACATGGATGCAGACTCTGATGGATGAGAAAAGATGTTGATTGAAGATTAATTGGAAATTCTTAGGGCTTCAGTCTTTTTGATGAAATAGGAAACAAGATCATCAGCTAAAAATTGCCAAAGAGATAGTGGAGATTTAGGAGAGAAGGCACTTATTAGGCCTCTAAGGGAGTGGGAGAGGGAGTGGACAAGGTTTCTGAAGGAGGATTTGCTGAGCAACATTAAAGGTCCACTGGAGGTTAGAGGTTTTGGATCTAAAGTACTACAAGCCAGTAGGGTAATATGTTTTCCTCCAAACTTGTTTAGCTGTGTGGCTGTAGACAGCGTGGGCCCAGAAATGGATTTAACCATTGTGGTTTTGTCAAGCAGGTGGTATAAAGAGGAAGGAGCAATATCTTTTGTAAATCCCCAGGAATTATGTAGTTACATGGTTTAGTATAATCAGTAACTGCTATAATTTTTGTTTTAATTATTTTATAAAACCTTATACTTCATATCCAAAAGCTCTGTTGTCGACTTCAGTTTTACAGACATTGAGCACCCACTTTGTGCCAAAAGCCTACAAATACTACCACATTTACTGTTTACAACAATTCTGAAAAGTAGAGAATAGCTTCATAGTTAACTTTTAAGAAGCTGAGGCTTGCTCTAACTTAAACAGCTACTAACCAAGCCCTGACTCACAATGTCCTTAGCTCCCTCCTCATCTCCCCTTTCTTCAATATTAATAACAACTAACATTTACTGAGAGCCTATCATGTAGCAAGTACCATGGTATGTTTCTTATATACATTGCTTTATCATGTAACAACCACAGTGAGGTTGTTATCCCTATTTTACATCTGAGGACACTGAGGCACAGGGAAATTAAATGATTTGCTCAAAGTCACACAACTATTTTTCATTGGGACCTGAATTTGAAGCCAGGCAATCTTAACTTTGAATCTTGGAAGAAATTATCTGAAAATTTGTTACTGTAAGAGGTGAGGGTGCTTTTAAGAAACAGCAGGACCAAAGCCTTCAGAGCTACCAGGATGTCTCCGTCACCCCTTTCACAGGTGACAACCCAGTCACAAATCCTATAGCTCCTGGCTGCATGTTTGGTTCTTTACTTGGTTTTGAGCTCTGGTGTTCTCTTCCTCCTCTGCAGCTCAGGGCTTTTCTTAGAATAAAAAAAGATGCATCTGACCACCACTAGCCAGTTGCAATCTGACTAGCTTTTGCTGTTTTGGCCTAATTCTTCCCTGATATGTTTAGACCAGTTCATTATGATAACTCTTCAGTGTTAAATGAAGGATTAATTGGAACTGCTTACTATCTTAGTGTCAGCAGAGTCAAGTAGCGGGTGTTTCAGAGGCTTAGGCAACTTTTGTATTTGTCTTACATATCACAGCAGAGGCCAGTAGTTACTGGCTTCTGGTGTCTATATGGTAAGCTCAGATATTTTTATTTGCTAGTAACATCTTTCAATAGTTTATCTTTTCTGAGATAAAATTCAGTTAGGCTTTAAATAGTTACATCAATTACAGGGTGTTGCTCTGAAGTAACTTCATTTGTCTTTCGGGTATTTATCAGTGCCTGTGGAGTAGGCAGTAGAGGCAGATGATGTGGGGTCCCTGCCCTTAGAGTTCATGGTTTGATGGGTTGGGGATTGAAACATGGAGTGGTGAAAATGCAGTGCCAGAGGTCAGGCCATTCTCAAAAGATATAGTTCAGCACCATTTCACAGGTTGATATTGAGCTTTGGCATTTGTTCTTCCCCTTGGTTTTAAGATTAGTTTCTCCGGTCCCTTACCCACTCCTTATCAAGCCATGGTGGCTAACGGTAGGATGATAATTTGGGTAGGTGGTGAGCAGAGTGGAGAAAGGGAAGACTTAATGGGACAAAGCCTTTGCTCCAGCACAGTCAGCTCTCTCTGGGGACAAAAAATGGAAATAAATTCACAGCTGGGATAGCCAAGGCTAGGACTCAGCAGCAGGATTCTTTGTGAGCAGATGGTAAGAACTTTAGTTTAAAACTGCCCCTAATTATTTTTGATTTTTGGGCAGACAAGGTTCTCGTTGTCAGAGATTGGTTACACCTGAGTTCTGATCTTGCCTTTGTCCCATCTTAACCATATGACTTTGGGAAGCTACTATTTATCATTCATATGCCTCAGTTTCTTCTATAAGAGATTATATCCACTTTCCACAGTTGTATTGAGGAATAAATGAAATAATTTCAAGTGCCTAGCATAGAGTTGGCATAATACATGGCATGTAGCAGGTGCTCGATAAAAGTTATTTCTCTCCCTCTGTGGAGATCTGCTCAGTGCTCAGAAGGACTCTCCCCAAGCACCTGGAAATAGTGGAGAAGATAATAGCAGTGAGCTCAGCTAATCATCTTTCTGCAGTCACAGACCTCACTTGTAGAAAGAAGCTGCCATGATCTTTGTCCATTCATTGGCATTTGGTTTTCTAGCTTAATTTTGAAGGGCCACAAATATATATACAGTTTACACTGGATGAAGATATTTTACTTTGCCTCTTCCCCAGAAAAGTTCAGCCAGCTTAGAAAATTGAGTACAATGCAGAAGCATAACTTGAATGTTTGAGAGAATGAAGGCCAAGGAGAAGCCACAATAGAAAAATAGCGCAGGGGTAAGATGAGCTGTTAGCTCTGTAAGCTCACTCCTACCACTGATCCTCTGCTGGAGCCACTCTGGGTGGCCTGCTGTTCTGTGAAAATTCCTGGCACCCTTCAGCCTGTTCTTGCTCTCACCTCTGCCAGGGACACTTTTGAAGATAACTGCATGACTTCCTCCCTCCCTCACTCAGGGCTCCTCTGACAAGCCACAGTCCCTGCCCTTTCCCTTTCTCTTTCTCCTCTGATTTATTGTCTTCTTAATACTTACCAGTTACTGACATCTTACTAGTTTTTTTGTTTAGTATGTGCCTCTTCTCCCCATATAATGTTCCACGATGGCCTGCCTTGGCATCTTTCACTGTTGCTATACTCCTAGTGTGTAAAACTGCGCCTGGTACATAGTGGACATTTGGTAATTATTTGTTGAGTGAGCACACAGAAGTGCATATCATACAGATCTGTTTACTTGCCAGAAACAGGCTTCAGATTTGACTCCTGTCTCTTTTTTTTTTTTTTTTTTTTTTTTAGAATAAAAAGAATGAAAGAGAGAAAGGAAGAGGAAGAGATTTTAGAAAAAGAGAGAAAAGGAGAAAGAAAGAAACTGCAAAAGAAAGAAAAAAATGAAAGAGAAAGAAAGAGGAAG
>CAUYQU010084544.1:0-17477 GCA_963574635.1 Cheracebus regulus | reverse complement strand
AAACTATCTTTTGAGTGTTTTTATCTAGATATTTAATAATATAGTTTATATTGTTTTCACACAAAAAATTTTTTTTTTGTTATATATATATATATATATATATATATATATATATATATATATATTTGTTTGTTTGTTTGTTTGTTTTTGTGATGTAGTCTTGCTCTGATGCCCAGGTTGGAGTGCAGTGGTGTGGTATCAGCTCACTGCAACCTCTGCCTCTGGGACTCAAGTGATTCTCCTGCCTTAGCCTCTCAAGTAGATGGGACTACAAGCAGGCATCACCATGCCTGTCTAATTTTTATATTTTTTTTGTAGAGACAGGGTCTCACCATGTTGCCCGGGCTGGTCTCCAACTCCTGAGCTCAAGTGATCCGCTAGCTTTGGCCTCCCAAAGTGCTGGGATTACAGGCATGAGCCACTGTACCCAGTCTGGTTCAATATTTACTCCATGTGCCTGGCAAAATGGCTGGATGTAAGAGATACTTGATAAGTATTTGATGAATGAATAAATGAACAAATAGGTAAGACAGAATGTCAAACTGTGTGGATATTCACATTCTTCATGTGGAAGTTTATTAGCAAAGATGGCTACAATAATTTTTTCCATTTCCATACATATGCCATTTTGTAATATGCTCTGCCATTTGTCCCATCAAGAGGTGGAATTTATTTCTCCATACCATCAATCAGGGGTTGGTCATGTAACATGCTTTGGCCAATGAGGCAAAAGCCATACAAAAAAAAGGCTTGAAAGCTACTGTTGCTTTGGGGCTCACCCTCTTATAGCACAGAATTCTCCAACTATCACACTTAGAAACTTGGACTAGCCTACTAGAGGATAAGTCTCCAGGGATCAGAGATGTTCTGACCCATCTGAGACCCCTAAACTAACCAGCTCCCAGATGACCTGCCAGCTGACTATACCTCCATGAGTGACTCCAGGAGAGACGAGAAGAACCACCAAGCTGAACTGAAACTGCTGATGCCCCCAGACCCAGAACTGTAAGCAAAGAAAATAGTGCTTATTTCATACCATTAAGTTTTAGGTAGTTTGTTATACTTCAATATGTAACTGACACATTTAATTAACTGAAGTTTATTTTCCATAGATGATCTCAAAGCCAATGACAATAGGATCAGCAGATGTGGAGATGTCATTCTATTTTGGGACAGTAACTCACCCAAGTAAGAGTTCTGGGGATCGATACCATCTGGTGGCAACGTATTCTGTGTAATTAGCATTATTGCCTTCTGACAGATTACGAGCAAAACCTGAAAGACAGAAAAGTCCAAAGCTGTAACTTTGAAAAATAAATAATAATTCATGTTGGCAAAATATTTCAGCGCTAGTAATACTTTAAACAACATCGAAAGAATGTAATGACTGTTCTTGCATGGACTATTTATTAATAATATCCTTATCTTAAAAAGTTAGTAGAGTGTTCCTATGTCAATTGAAAGACATACAATGTATTCACTTCAAATCCAGTCTCTTCACTATGCTAAAGAAATCCATGTTTTCAAAGTCACTCCATGCTTTTATAATTATTCAGAGTGTACTTTTAAATCAGCTCTCCCAATAAATCCAAACCTTAGGAAAAAAATGAAATGAAGTCCTCACAAAAGCTAGAAATCAAAGTCAAACTAGCATATTGTAGATGGTCATTAATTTTGCTATGTGGCACTTACACAGTATTTGCATATGTATTGTTGCTGAGCAGTTCTGGCCCTTACATAAAACAGTGATGGAAACAAAGCAGGCCAAAATTAGTATAATTTCCTAATGACTGAGCATATTAGGGGTATCTCAGTTACCAATTACAGATTCTATCATAACTTTTACCCCCACCCTTTCAAAAGGTTTTAGGGCCACTGCATAGCCACAAAATAAGGCAGAAGGATAAGTTAATCATCCATCTAACTCACCAAACACAACATAGGTTCACTGTGAATAGCTACAGCAAATCAGAATATTAAAATTAAGAATAAAAATTAAGGTGTACATTAGTTTTGAGACATGGAAAATAGTGTTTCTTAAAATGAAACAGCAATAAATAAAAACAATCACAGCACAAGACAAAACCTCCAACTTCAGATAATCAGTGTTTCTTCATAAGACATGCTTTGAAGAAATATTTGTATTTTTGAATGGTGTTCTTCAAGTCAGACCAAGAGCTGCGTGCTCTGGCAGGGGAAACAATTAGGAAGTCCTTGCTAGGGATACATGGGACACAGAATGCCACCTGCGGTGCTGCCAGAAGGAACTTCCTGACCATTCACAACAGTCTTTTCTCTGAGAAATAATGCCAGACCAGGAGTACTATTTTCCTATTATTAACCATTCTATAGGAATTCTTTTATATTTATAACTTGCTTTATATTTTCAGTAACTTAAGTCTCTGTTTTGGGTGGTAATCACAATTACAGACAGGAAATCAGAAACAGATGCTATTCCTAAAAATCGTAATGCTAAGAAAATGCTAAAAATGCTACAATCAAAATCTTTTAGACCTAGTATTCAATATTTCCTTTATCCTAAGCATATTCTTTAAAAATGTAGGATATAGTAAGACTCTTTTACATACTAGTCCTTATCATAAAGTATGAAGAAAATTAAGTCCCGTAAAACATTTTTTCTCAGGCAAACAGGTTGATAATATTCAAAACTTTTGAAAATATTAAGTGACAACAGCTACACATGCTTCCAATTGCTACAATGGACAAAGTGCATAGGAGACGAATGTGTAATTATGAAATATATGACATTTAAATGTTAAATATGAAAAAAGACATTTAAAAAATCAAGTGTTTATTTTTCAGAATACAGGTTAGGCAAAACTTTAATTTTAAAAAGTGATCCATGACCTAAACAACCTAACATACAATCTAAAATTTTTTTCTGAATTATTTTAATTTAAATGTTTAACAGAGATTAATACAGAGTTATCTACATGGGAGACACAGACAAGTTTCTACTAGGAGAGAGTACAACTAAAAAAATTTCCCTATACATTCAGTCAAGAGCTGGAATATTATACATTACTAATCCCATTCACTGAACATTTAGAGGGAACAAATGAAAATGCTCTAAAAATGTCTTTTGACTTTATAGATATATAACTATCCCATATACAATACACTTACGTGTATTTATAGAGGAATACTTTTGGTGTTTATGATTAAATCTGGAACGTATCAACATTAAAAAAATTTTGTGATGTTATCAGGTATTAGGCTTATGTGTGTATTTGCTTTGAACTAATTCTTATTAAACAAAAACCATATGACAAATTTTTTAAAATAGTAGACAATACTCTGAAAAGAAAGAGCAGTACTCCTCCAGCAATCAAGTTTTCAACATATGACTCAAAAGAATGTTCCTCTACCAATTTTAGTCAAAACATATTAATTACTTTTAATATTCCTTTAAAAACTACCTATGTGTTACAATAAATTAATTCTGTTAAGTACCAGGACTTAGTTTCTTTTTAACTTACCAAAGTCGCACAGTTTTAGGACATCATTGTGGCTGATTAAGAGATTTTCTGGTTTTATATCTGGAGTGTCAAGATTAAAAAAGAAAATTAGTAAAAATGTTCTATGTTCTCCTGATTGACACTGTTAGATCACTGCAACAGCATCTAATTAGAAATATCAAGAGTAATTTGAATAGAAAACTGTGGCAGCAAAAAGAAAAGTAGCACATTTTATGCTGGTACATAAAAGTTTCAATGAACTTCTTTTTCAGAAACATGCAGGCCACAATTTCAAAAATAATTTTTTCCTTTTTAACTATTAAAAGAATTAACTGGATCTCTGAAAGAATTTTAAGAATAATTAAATCTAGGCCAATACATTTCAAAAACCTATTATTACTTCATAAAATACTAAGAATACCAATTTTTGGAGATAGAAATATAAAATATTTACACTCATGAGATACTTTAAAATACATGAGAATAAGTAGCTAGCATTATATTTACTGGAGAAAAAAATACAAGCTACGCTGTTACATTCTTCTACATAATTTCTATATTTACATCTCTTTAGCTTTTCTGCATGGTTCACAATTATCAATGTCTAATGCTGAAGCCATACTGGATGAGTCAAATTAAGATTTCTAATTTTTTCCATGTTTTGAAGATATGGTGGGAGTTAAGTAGAAATTCACAGAAAATACAGTTGAATTCTCTCCTTGGGAGACATCTCACAGTTGTATTTTTAGAGTAGAATACTCATCATCTATATCATATGGTAGAAGTGCAAATGGAGAAAGGGCAGAGGTAGTAAAATCTGTAGATTTCAAATCATGGTTTCTACCATTAATTCACAACCACTGATTCACTATGCACGTAACCAAATCACAACATCATGCTGGAAATACACCTAATTCGGATCCTCATTAATATCCTCAAACTACATTATAGACTGTTACTAGAATCATTACCCTAGACACTAGATGTCCAGTTGATGTGGAGATCTACCCATGCTACCAACAACCTTGATAACGTAACTACTATGAGAGTCAAATACAAGAGAAATATAAACTGTTTCTAGGAATAACAGATGTTAGCATTCTTCCTATGACCTTTAAACTATTCTAACAAGTGAGACTATTTTTAAAGTGATATCCTTGTGCGTTTATGTATAGGTAAATTAAAATGTAGCATTCTTTTATCTGCTAATTCAAAGAGAAAAAGTAGATGCTGCAATATTTTTTGATAAATATTTAGGGTCACTGTTGTATCAGTTTGTGTCCCACTACTGTAAAACTGCAATGCAAGAGAGATTATCAGGAGAAGATAATAGGTATAGAGTCACAGATGATGCTGAGCAAGTAATTTCCCTTTCATTGCTATAAACCACCCACTTCATGGCAGTAAAGGACAAAACAGTTTATGGGAGTATAATTATGACCTTTATGCAGGTTGATCATGCCTGCAACTGTAGACAATGGGCACTTTTCACTAACGTGTAGGGAAAATTAGGAGGTGAAGATACATACTGCAGATTGTTGGTGTAAGAAGGAATGAGACATGAATGCCAATAGGGGCCAGTGAACTTAGGGACCACCTATATGAAGCCTGATTTGGAGTTGTTTCACATTACCTGGTCTATGTGCAGGACCAAGGCTATAGAGATAAACATTTTGCTCTTCTCCTATACCCAAGTAAGTTTCAAAGTTCACGCTTGTTGAGTTCTCTTATATCACCAGGCATTTCTACAGTTGGGAGTGGATCTATAATAGTTATGCAACTGTAAAGATCTGACCACAATATCCAAATAAATTTGTAATCCATTCTTTTGGTGACAGAAAAGGAGATTCGGAGAGCAAATGACTTCTCATATCTTGTACTTTCAAAATATATTTAATTTAAATGGCAATGTCAATGCTTATGAAAATATTCTTAAAGATAGTAATGTCTGAAATACTCTTAACTTTATTTGATGTTTTAATATTTTCCATTTTAAAAAATCTCATACTCACCTCTATGGACAATATCATTCTTATGGCACCAGTGAATAGCCTTGATTAGCTGATAGATGTAGCTTTTCACTTTCTCAGGTGGAACTCCATTGGGCATTTCTTCCAGCAATTCGAGCATATTCTAAAAATTAAACAGAGTCATTAATTTCCCAAATTGGGTAGGCCTATAAATTATGTATTAACAATTTTATAAAGCATCGAGAATAATTCATCTAATACAGAGCATACATATATATTTTTATTGTTTTGCTTTCTATCTGTAACGTTTTCATGCTGAATCAGAATTAAAATTGGGGCTTTCTTTTATGAGGAATTCCATTTTTACTATTCCCTAATGCTACCCCAAATAATAACCCTGTATACTTTCCACTCTCCCTAAAGGTTTTCAGGCATTATTTTAGAATAATTTAAAGAGAAAAGCAATACAAAGTAGAAATATGACACTGAAATGTATCAAGTGGGGAAAGAGTCATTTTAACACAGTGTGCTGTATCTCTGCAATAGAACCTTGTGATAAAAATCTGGCTTTGAAAATACTTCTGGAAGATCTGGGCAATATTCTTAAAAGAAAAAAAAGATCTCTAAAATTAAAAATGATCAATACATTTAGTACAAAAATTCAAACAGGCCACCAGAGAATACTGTTGAAATAAAAAGTCACAGACCCCACACAATTCAATACTCAAAACCTTAATTTGGAGTCAGAGACCATTATAAACAAAATTCATGCAAATTTTTTTATTATTTGGAAACTCCACTTAGCCAGTCTCTGTTGAATTCCCAGATTAACAAAACATTCTCCTTTCCCACTGTAAAGTACAAGGCCCATGGCATAAACGTAGCTTATTGTATGTAGGCAACCATCCAGGACAGCAGTTCTCAAAGTCTGACCTGTGATCTGTGGGATCTCAGACCTTGCAGAGGGCCCATGAAGTCAAAGCTATATTCATAATATAGACTGTGACATTTGCCTTTTTCACTGCATTGGCATTTACACTGATGGTACAAAGCAACAATGGGTAAACTGCTGGCACCTCAACATGAATCAAGGCATTGGATTCTTTAATCCAATTAAACCTTGCCTCTAAAAAAGAAAACAAAAGTTTTAGTTAAGGACATCCTTGATGAAGCAGTACAAAATATTACTTTGACTAAATTTCAATTCTTGAGTACATGTCTTTTCTGGAATCTGCATAAAATGGCAGACTGCACAGAAAGCCCTCCTGCTGCACATGCGCCATCTGTACAATGGTTGTCCTGAGGAAAAGGACTTGAAAGATTGAGATGCAAGCTGAACGAGCTGTTTTATGTGGAATGACATTTTTTACTTTAAAGAATAACTGACATACAAACTTATCTATGTTAACAGGCAATACATTTATTGTTATTTAAAAATGAATAATATTTTTATATTGCTCAGTCATGACTAATATGAGAAACACTAATAAATAAAATATACATAAATAAAAAGCTCTTAGGGTTCCCAATAATTTTCAGAGTGTGAAGGAGCCGTAAGATCAAAAAGTTCGAAAATCATTGCTCTAATTTGGCCTCACAATTTTGTTCTCACCAGTCAAGTTGTATAGCTGTAAAGACTCAGTTGTATTTACTCTCATGCCTATTTACAATAGATGCGCTTATTATTTTAATATAATTAAATACCATATAAATCAAAGAAATAATGTTTTTGTTTAAAAAAGAGTTGCTGTTGATAAGGAAACAAAGTTGAATACTTTACAAAGGCTTAATAAAGGAGAAGCCACTAAACTTGTTGCCATCTAATCAAATATGAGACAACTACAAAACACTGGCAAGGGATGGGTGCTGGTGGGAACAAGCAGGTCCACTGAAGGATTCTGCACGGAGATTGCTTTGCAGATGTTTTGGAGCATTTGCTTTACTTTAAAGATGCATTATGTGTATGATGTATGTAAAAAAGACCATTCAGAACTTCAGAAGAGCTATATGCAAAAGCCCTTGACCCTACCTTTATAGTGTGGTAAATGAATACATATAGTATTTATATTTCCAATTAAACATTTTAAGTATGTATGCATCATTTTTTGATTCTCCATTTGAATTCCCTTTTTCAATTAACAAATTTATAGGTGGTCCCAAATGCATATGTGGAATAGGAAGGCTCTGTAATATAGAAAACAAATTGTATCTCTTGTTTCATATTCCATTCTAAATTCCTCAGTGGCAAAGATATTGTCCTCCAGCATCCAGTCTTCCCTTATTCCACAGGAACATAATTTTCAAGTGGAGGGCTAGCTGCCCAGAACAAAGAGTACATTTCTCTTCTGCCTTGCAGCTAGCATGGTCATGAAACTATGTCCTGGCCAAGGGGATGTGACAGCTGGAACTCTATCCTGACCTTTAGGGCAAGGGTCACACCTCAGTGTGGTGGAGCAGACCTGCCACACTAGTCCTGTACTGCCCCACCTTTGTATTTATACGTGAGGGTGGTTTAAGCCTCTGTAATCCTGGGTCTCTGTTACCAGCCCCTTACCCCTTAGAGCACTTTCTCCTTGCTCTCCTGAGACTCAATGTTAATTATAAGGCACTGACACTAATGTGGCAAGTATGACAGACATGTTCTACCTAAGAACCACAGGGTTGGAGGAAGAATCTAAGGTCTAACTGTCAGACTGACAGACAGTTCTAGTAGCAGCTCAGCCATTTACCAGCAGGGAGATTGCAGACACACAAAATTGCTTCTCCCAGTGAGGAAACGGATACACAGAGGTGACTTCTCCATTTGTTATACTAAATTATTATTAATAATGAACAACTACCATGAGAATAGAAATAAAAAAGATAAACTAAAATAGATGTCAAAATTTTCTTACTTGGTAGTGAAAACTGCAAACTGCATGATTATTTGTGACAATGAAAAAATAAAGAGCAGCCAGGCATGGTGGTATGCACCTATAGTCCTAGCGACTCAGGAGGCTGAGGTGGGAGATTTGCTTGAGCCCAGGAGTTTGAGGCTGCAGTGTGCTATAATCATACCAGCGCATAGCCACTACACTCCAGCCTAGGCAACATAGTGAGACCCCATCTCTAAAAACAATTTTTTAAAAATAAAGGACATCTGGTTTCCGCTGGAATTCTAATATAGCAATTCTTTTTTTTAATAGAACTTTCTTTTAAAAACCAACTTTTAGTTTTACTTTGGTATGGAAGATACCTTAGAGGAATGTATAAATTGACACACAAAAAGAAACTTAAAACAGATTCTGGAAAAGGAACATATAGCAGTGGTTTAAGACTACAGAGAACCTTCTAGCATCTTCCCAGTTTTTCTAGTAATGAAATTATTACATGTATTTTTTTTTTTAATTTCAAAAAATCACTTGTAAAGGCTGAATGCATTCAAAGCCACATTACTGGTCAGTTACCTTGGCAATACTGCTTTCCATTTGGTTATGACAATGTCGATGCTCTGTCATTTATGGTATAGCAAGTGCCTCGGTATAGACCTGCAGCAAACATAAACCTCTCCTGCTTCAACCTTATTTGGACAATAGCATAGGAATTGGTAGAAGCCACCTATTGACTCATCAAGGAAACCTGCTAAAAGGTTTGCCTGGCTCTAGTTTCTTCTACTATTGTTAAAGTGTTTATCTGTTTAAATTCTTGACCATAATAACTGCTGTAGGTCAGCTGCTCCCCAAGAAATTTCTCTTTCTTTTTTTTTTTTTTCAGAGACAGGGTCTCACTATGTTGCTCAGACTATTCTTGAACTCCTGAGGCTCAAGCAATCCGCCTGCCTCAGCCTCCCAAAGTGCTGGGATTAAAGGTGAAAGCCACTGCACCAGGACCCTCTCCACCTCTCCAAGATATTTCTAGGCATATATTATTGACTACTGTAACATATATTTGCCCTTAGGTCATGTTATTAAAATTGTCACTAACAAGGTGACCATTTTTCAAGGCAAGTGCACAGATAGCTCAAATAATGTGTGTTTTTCTTTCTTTTTCCCATGCTTGCAATTCCTGACTCATGGTCTCATCTACCATTTCAAGCCTCACCTTAGGCCTCCTGGCACAGCTCCTACCCTCAAATAAAGCCAAAGCACTGGCAGTTCGCAAAAGCTGCTCCCTGGGCCCACTCATTCCCCAGCCTGGGTCTCATTCAGTGTGGTATCTTACACAGCCTCTTCCAGCCTGCACCATCCCTGTTAGTTTACCAGTGTCTCCTTCAGAGGCCCTGTTTACACTTAATTAAATCAAGCCTAAAAATTACTTGTTGAACATAGAGTTTAAGACTTCAGAAGCCAAATCAGTATATATTTTAAACTTATGATTATCTCTACGCAGTTTAATTGTACAAAATTCTTAAATATATTTCAGAACTTCTAATAATTATGAACACTTTCATTTTTAAAGTCCTCAGATTATGAGTACATTGATAAGCAATATTAGATAACAGTACTTTCTTAAATAATGTCAGAAACAGCCTTAAATAAAAGAATCAGGCAAATCTGCACATTGGCAATTAATGACTTACTTTTTCAACATACTCAAATACCAAGTACAACTTTCCCCTTCGACGAAATGCTTCCTTCAGCTCCACAATGTTTTCCTGCTTGAGAGTCCGAAGCATTTTAAGCTCTCGTAAAGTCGTTTCCTTGACTTCTTCATTTTCTAGAATGTAAACAATGGTGAAGAGAATAAAATGAAAACTTTCAAACTACTATTCAAAGAATTCCAAGAACACTGAAAATATCCCAATTTCACCTTCCACTTTGAGTACTTCTGCATAAGAAGTCCCAGAATGAAATATTAAATAACACATTTTCTGGTTGAAAGGATCAAGAATAATAATAGAAAAAACAGTTTACTTGATCAGCACAAACTCGATTTTCTGCTTATATATTTTTATGCTCCTTTTACTACAGAGTGTATGTGTAAAAACACACTTATAGATACAAGATACGCATCCATTGTCATTTGAACTCTAACACTCTATACTAGGAAAGAAAGATTAAAAGGGCCATAAGGAATTAAAAATGTCAGTATGCAGAGGAACCTCTATGCGGCCAGCACCTGTAGTAGCTGATGTTTTTAAGGATGGTCTGAAGCTTTGGCCTAAAAGAGTATTTTATTCCTCAGGCTGCATGAGTCACCTCAGGGAGCAGAGGTCATGCGCCAAGTATCTACAATGCAAGTCACAGCCACGTTGCAGGGAATTCTGAGAATGTCTAATCTTCTCTCTGAATAGCAGCTGCTGTAGGTTCCTGCTGTCCTCCCTGTGGCATGTCCATCTGTCCATCCCAGATGGTGTAGCTGTTCTGGGATGGAGAATTTAAGCTGAACCAATAGATCCTCTTCCATATCATCAACTTCATTCATGATAACCTCTGCGGTCATGGAGGAAGGACAGAAGTTGTATTAACTCTGATGGATTAATTGGCCAGAGAGTGATGAACATATTTCTATTTAAATGAGTTTTTGTTATACCTTTAGATTTAGCCTGGAAATCCTAACTATCATGTTTTTGCATATATGTACCAGGATACAGGATCATCATCCCCCATCTACAATTCCAAAATCTAAAACACAGTCTAAAAACTGAAAGCTTTTTCTAAGTTTGGGTCAAATTCACTGAGAAGTAACACCTGAATTGACATGAGACTACTTACAGTCTTTGCTTATGCCATCTAATATGAACATTCATATGTTGCACTATAGAAATACTACTTAATTACTGGGTGCTATAGATTATAACATGCCCCATGTTCATTCTAAAATCAAAAAGTTATGAATTCGAAAACACATGTGGCCACAGGCTTTTGGGTAAGGGCCAGAATCCCAGCTGGAGAGCTGTGTGACCCTAAGGCTCAGACCTGTCTTTCAGTGTGAGAAGGAAGAAAATGGAGTTGAAGATAGGGGCACCGAAGCCTAATAAATACACTCTCTAGGAAAAAGGCTCTCTAAGCAAGGCACGCAGTAGGAAAAAGGCTAAATGGACGCCAAAGAGAGAGGGACGATTCTAAATGCAGAGCCAGGAGTGTTTCCTCAGATTATTTTCTATCCCAGCCCCCTTTCCCAACTTCCACTCACACTGAGTTTAAAGAAAAGGGACTGACATAAAAGCAAGGGCTTTGTAGCATCCGAGTATCCATAACAAACTGGGAGCATAGAGTCAATACTCCCTTGCGAACTGATTACATAAGTGAAGTATTCTACTTTAGCCAGAAAACTATTGGAGAACTCTGGAACACAGATTAGGACCAAGAGAAATACTGCCTATGAGAAGACAAGAACCAGCAGTAGGAAAGGCCAACTGTGGCATAAGCAGTGAATTACCTGGCTCACACCAAGGCGGTCAACAGGGAACTGGGTACTTACAAGGGAAAGAACATGACAGTGGATGCCACCCGGCAGTGGGGGAATGTCTGAGATGCAATCACAGATATTCCAAAGTGGCTTAGAGGACTGGGAGGGGACAAAGGTCCAGGTGTTCTGCAAGTTGGGGCTGAGTCAGAGCAGTGGTGTTCTGTGACTATTAGAATGCTAAGGTAGTTGCAGCTGCTGAAGCCCAGGGAACATCAGCAATTTCCTAAAGAAGCAAGATCGGGAACATGCTCTCTGATAGTCCCTCTGAGTTACTCAAGATTGAGATAATCAAACTAAAATCCATCTATCTCTAAGAGACAGAATAACACACCAATCTCAAATAAGAAACAAATTATCTAACACGGAACTAATTTAACAAGAGACAAGTCTACTAATTACTGATGACCTGGTCCCCGCCTGCCTTTCCATCCCCATCTCATGTCCCTCTCCCCCTCCCTCACTGCCATTTTTCAGTTCCCAAAATAGCCCCAAAAGTGATTTTTCCACCTTAATGGCCTTCAGAGTTGCTCCCTCTGCCTACAATGCTCAGTCTACTACCTAGGCTCTTGATAGGGCTCGCTCCTTCAGGTTTTAGTTAAAATGTCACTCCTCCAGAGCCTTCTCAGACCACTAAAGCAAAAAGGCCCCCATCCTCATTATTCCTTGTCACAGTTCTGGACTTTTTTTTCACAGAACTTCTCACCATTTTTCTTGATATATTTGTTTGCTTAGTGGTATACAATCTATGCAGCCACCCCTGCTAAATCAAGAGCTCAAGGAGGACAGGACTCAGTTCTTCTGTTCAACAATATACACCAGGACTGTACCTGACATAAAAAGAGGTGATCAATACATTCTTCCTATATGAATGCTTCACCTGGGGCCATAAGGAAACTCTGCTTATACATGACTAGCTCTTCCTCACTTCAGCCACAGCAAGGGAGGGCAAACAATAGGCACTTTGCCCTCTCAGTTTTCTTACAGCACTGCCAATTTCCTCAAGCACCACTTACCAGGCAGTAAGAAAAACTGAATTTCTTTTTTCCCCTATTCACCTCTGTCCCTAGGTGTCTTCTACAGTATGTGATTAGAAACAATGGAGGACGTAGAACACTGACAGTGCTCAGGGTCAAGAACACACACCCATACATGCACACAAACACATAAATAGACATAAAACCATTGAGAGCATCCAGAAGCTATGCTAGAGCTGGGTACAAATAAATGTTGCCACAAAGTCACTAAATAAATACAGCTGGTATATCATCCTTAATCACATGCTTGGTGAATTCTTGGTACTGGAAATGCGAATGAAACAACATCATATTTGTTACCAACTTGTGGCACTTTCACTTTGCTAATAGATAAACCCTCTTCAGAATGGCCGCATCAGAATGGTTTTAGCAGAAGAACAGTGAACTAGGACTAGGGAGACCTAGATTCTGGGCTCAGCCTTTTAATAAACTAACAGTACACCGTGAAACTTTAGGCGAGCCACTTAACTTTTCATCAGTAAAAGAAACAAATATATGCTTCCATCTCTCAAAACTCCTATTGCCTTTTTGAAATCTAATAATCTATTATTTCTTTTCATAAAATCTTACTGATTACGAGTCTAAACCTCATGGAACTTGGGTGCTTTGTTATACACACATTATTTGAATCTGTATTGACTCCACCTAACAATGGTTAGGGAAGATATATTAATCATCAAAAAGAAGCACACAAAATTACCTAGAATGTAGTGCCCAAACAACCTCATTTGAGCAGCTGTTTTAGGAAAGAACGGCTTCTCTACTTTATTCCAGTAACAGTATTAAAAGTTGAGGTAAACACTTGAGCACTAAGATTGCAAAGAATGGGAATAGGCAAGAAGTGGAACTAATTCCCCAAGTTCAAGCAAAATGGGCACTCTTCAGTACTGGGTACATCCTATAATTTTGTTTTTCTAAGTACTTTGAAGGTTCTTGGCCTGCCCTGCACTTTATGATGAAAATTGTGCAACTAAATTATCAGATGACAGCGGCAAGAAGGGGAAGGCAGGCACATTCCAATTACACAAGCTTCTCTTCTCAGAGGTACACAAAGTAGCAAAGCATTTTCTAAGGCATTACAAAATGTCTTAAAAAAGCATTCAGTAAGGCATTTTCAAAAGACGGTAGCACAGCCCACTGAAATGAGCACAAAAATCACTGCCATCTAGTTGAAATAATCCTCATGGATTGTTTGTCTAAGCTAGGATTCTTTATCAAGGCAGGGCTCCAGTTTACAAATGAAGAAACCAAGTCTAGGAAGGATAACTTTCTCAGGGTGTGTGAGCTGAGGGTCACATTCTACCTCATAGTCTGAGTAGAATACAGGGACAAAGGTGGCATAGTACAATACAGTGAGTTTTGGAAAGTGAGTCACAGTACCCAGGTTCAGGTCTAACTATGCTACTGTTTAGCTGAACGGCAAGGCGGCATAGTATGGGTGGAAGAAAAACTCAATGAAGATCCTGGGTCAGCATTTTAGCCGCAATTATTCACAAACAAGCTATGCAACTTTGGGCCTGAGGTCCATCATCTGTATACTGGGACTGAGTTATACTAGATTATTTGGAAGGACTCTTCCTGAGTCCATACTTCTATGTGATACCTGCTTATGTGCATGCTGACCCACCTTGTCATCAGTTACCGCTGAGGGAGTTTAGCTTAACACAGGATCAACTCTGACAAAGTTATGTGCAGATATATAGAAACCCTACTGAGTGAGGACAAAATGGCAGGGTGGAAAAGGATGTTAAGTAAAAACAAAAAACTGTCCTACTTCTAAATTTACCAGTAAGGTAAGGTAACACACCTAAAAATCAAGAGCGATTTACTAAAGTAAAAGAGAACAATTCTTAAGAAGAAAGATCACAGGAGCAAAGGAGATTCAAAGATAAGTAATGAAAAGAGAAAAATCTAAAGATGAGCAGAAACTCTATTGTATATCTATTTTTAAAGAACTGTGGGCTTAGAAAGGAAATCCAGGAATAGCTGTAACCTACTTTGTGAAATCACAAACCTGACATTTTTGTATAGCCAAAGAGCCCCCCCCCCCAAATGGACCTTTAAACAGATAAACTGATAAAGAAAAATCAACCCATTCTTGATCAAAACCACAGGGGTACCATATTTGAGTCTGGTTGCTTTTATTAAAGAAGGGACATCAACAGACAGACGATGTGGCTGAGGAAGTTTGAATGCTAGTGCTACTGTTACATACACAAAGAAAGATGTGGACCCTCCAATCTTTAGAGATGAAGAACAGGTAAAAGCACAGTAAGGAGAAATTTATTAAATCACAGAAGACGCAAAATGATCACCAAACCCTAGAAGAATCCCTGAAGTTTGAAAGAGATCCATGGTGAACATGAAAAGGAGGTGTGGTGAAATCGTGACTAGCCAGAATGCTCAAGTTCAGTTAAATTATTTGTTTAACCAAGGGTTGGACTTTTTGTTTCAAGGCCTCTCTCACACAGAAATCAGGCTCATGAATTTAAGGACTCCGGATTATGAACTCTGGTTTTGTACCATTATATAAATGAGACCAGAGTACTCCTGATCCAGAGATCAGTATAGAACTTTCTAGTAAAAAAGAATAAAATAAATTAGAAGACAGAACAGGTGATCAATTAAATGTTTTCTAATAATTAAGAAGAATGTGTCCATTCCAATAGGGAAATAGGTCTCTATAGAAAACATTAAGCAAGAGAATATAAAATGCAAGCAATTTTATTTTATATAAAAGCAGACACACAACCTAAGTTTCATCTTAAATGTAGACTACTGTACAGCTCCTTGGAGTCAGCCTCCTTACCATGCACAGAGGCCCAGTGACAAGTAGAGAGGATCTCTCTTCACCCCATCACTTTACATTTAAGAAAAGATGGAAAAGTCTAAGGAAGCAAAAAGAAGGTCCAAATGTATATCAAAAATAAATTTTATAAAATAGGTTCTCCTAAAGTAAAGGTTGGACAGACAATATTTTGAATTCTTGCTGGTCCAAAGGCTATGTAATCTAAATCAGCGCTCTTGGGTTATTTGAGGACAGCAGACACTTGTACTTGTATATGCATGAGAATGACAATCCAATAGTGATACATCATCTGAACATCATTGTAGAAGATGGGAGTCATAGGAAGGACAGAAGAATTGGGCTAAATTTATAATTTATACATAGTCTGAAAAGTGCCTTTTAATTAAATAATCTCTAGTATCTTTATGGTCTATGGTCATTTTTTCCCTTCTCAGAAAATTCAAATAACGAGCAGAACTATTAGGTTGGTGCAATGACAAATACCACAATTACTTTTGCACCAATCTAATAATACAATGGAGACTTCTGGTTGGTCAGATGTTTACTAGATAAAGTTTCTCTGTGGGAACTTAATAGCCAAACTTACAATACCATCATTTAGGGTATCTCAAAGAACTCATCTGGGCTGGGTGTGGTGGCTCATGCCTGTAATCTCAATACTTTGGAAGGCCGAGGCAGGCAGACCACCTGAGGTCAGGAGTTCAACACCAGCCTGGCAAACATGGTGAAACCCCATCTCTACTAAAAATATTTTTAAAATTAGCCAGACATGGCAGGAGGCACCTGTAATCTCAGCTACTTGGGAGGCTGAGGCAGAAGAATTGCTTGAACCCAGGAGAGGGAGGTTGCAGTGAGTTGACATGGTGCCACTGCACTCCAGCCTGGGCGACAGAGTTAGACTCCCTCTCAAAAAAAAAAAAATCTCATTATCTGAGATCCCAAATTTATGATTAAGTGTCAATGAGCAGAAGTCATCAAATAAGAAAAACTTAACTAATGAAGTAAGCTCAGACAAAAATTTGTCATCACTCAAACATTCTTCCCTTTTAACAGGAGTCTATATCCCCAAGTCAGGGTGTTAAAGTCTTTAAGGGAGAATCACGGGCAAAGACACTGATAAATTATCTGATAGAATTATATCTGCTAACAATTAGAGAATAAAAACCTCGAAAAGGCAAGGCTTGGTGGCTCATGCCTGTAATCCCAGCACTTTGGGAGGCTGAGGCAGAAGGGTCTCTTGAGCCCAGGAGTTCAAGACCAGCCTGAGCAACACAGTCAGACCTCATCTCTACAAAAAATGAAAAAATTAGCTGGGAGTGATGGTGTGCACCTGTAGTCCCAGCTACTTTGGGAGGCTGGACAGAAGATTGCTCGAGCCCAGGAGTTCAAGGCTGCACTGAGCCATGACCATGCTACTGCACTATATCCTGGGATACAGACAAAGACACTCTCTCTCTCTCTCTCTCACACACACACACACACACACACACACACACACACACACCCCTAAAAAAGAAGAAAACACATACACAGGAATAAAAAAAGAAAAAAGAAAGAAAACTGACAAAGCTTTTTGTATATTTCTTAATGACCCTCTTTTTTTTTATTTTTTATTTTTTGGGGGGGGGGGTATATTCTTAAGGCCTGTAATAGGTATAAGTATATACATGTAGTAGATGTATTTAAATATATATGGCTTTGTGTGAGACTTTTTTACTTAAATCAGGCCATTCTATGCACACTACTCTATACTCTGTGATCTTTCATGCTGCATTACTGGGAGTGAGGAGGTATT